>BGPR01002015.1:132048-153873 GCA_013235015.1 Araneus ventricosus
ATGAACCAGAAATGAAAGTGGATATGAAAGTGAAGAGAAAAGTGAATATGATCACAATGCACAGTGAATAATTTTTACAGAATTGAAAGTGAAAAAAAGTGAATATATATGATGAAGAATATGATCCAGAAATGAAAGTGGATATGAAAGTGAAAGAAAAGTGAATATGGTCACAATACACGGCGAATATAATTTTAAAAAATTTAAAGATAAAGAAAAAGCTAATATGATCACAATACACGGCGAATATGATTTTAAAAAATTGAAAGTGAAAGAAAAATTTAATAATGATCACAATACACACCCCATACTTTTAGACTGATATTTGTTCCGACTTAATTTGAAAGCTATCTGTTCGTCTTGGTATAATAACTTTAGAAGTTTATCGAGTCTAAAATGGATCTAGGAATACGACGGTTTATTTTTCTAAAAATTATTTATGGACGATTAATTAATACCATACGCACTGTCTAAAAATAGCACACTTTCCTTATGTGTTTTTGCTTCAATTAAAAAGACAGCCGTTTCCTGAAGGAAAAAAAAATATTTTGCACACTTCCGACATAAAAAGGTTTACACTTCGATCTCAGCCAAAATTTCAAGAAGGGATACACTTTTATTGAACAGCGCTATACACTTTACTGGAGGGAAGGGGTGGGTAAACCGAAACCAGACCACAACGAAGAGGAAATTTTGGACTCCAGCCTGATTTAAAAATTCAGGTCCAACAAAATAAAATGCCAAAATTCCATCTACATAAATTCTAAACCAAGCATAACTTAAAATGATTTGAAACATAAAACTGATATATTGCATATTTAAATTTGCACTTTAACGACTATTCATGCTTTAAACAGTTAAACAGCTTAAGGTGCTATTTTAAATAATGAACAAGGAATTATATCCCTTTGGGCCGATGACACTCAGATATACACAGGAACCAGGATACCTTAATGAAGATGTCATTTTTGTCATCAGAAACCTCAATTCGTATTTCTTTACCCATTGCTTTACATGCATTATTAATCACAAGCAATTGCATCCGTCGTTGACGAATAAGTTTTGGAAACTTAATAAAGTATGATTAATGTCTTTATGAAATTTTATTCATAGATTCAAGAGATTCTTTTCCCATTCATTTTAGCTTTATAACTCATTTCGGCGACTAGTTTGGTCATTCTAATAATAAATCACCTTTGATTTGAATTTTATCGCCGTATAATATTTGTCGTATGTAGAAAATAGGGGATCAGAATGTAGTAGAGTCAGTTCGTGTATTTAAATGTCGTTCGTGGAAATAAAATGAAACAGGCTGCATTATTATTCTTGACTCTACTTTTGAGTACTATTGATTATGTTGTATTCGAGCACTTGATAACAAAATAACTTAGCAGAAAAATAATTTGAGCAGTCTTCATATCGATAAATCAAATTCATTTTTTTTCACTGATAAACCAAGATAGCATTGTGTTCCCATTAATTAATTATTTTTTTGGTCCATTTTTTTCAAAAGTTAGCGTATCATGTCACAGAAATCAGACAGAAAGATCTTTCTAACTTTTTAAATAGTGTAAAAATGGTGTCCGTGAGATAATTATTATAATAATTATAATTCATAAAGATCATTTCATACTTTAATAGTTTACTTTTTCGGAAAATTATGAAAAGAAGTATGGAATTTCATTAAAACAAATAAATAAATAAAACTAAGGTGAGTTAAAAAAAATCGACGGGAGTCTGTCTCTGCTAAACGGCAGTTGGGATTGAGGAGTGCTGACTTACTTACCTTACTCAACTGTGACTAAAGTAGCTGTGTGTGACTATTAACTCTATTGTCTATAGTGACTATTAGTCTAGTGTGAATATGTGACTCCATCTATGTAAAATTCTTCGTGATTTTCACCAAGTTTGCAACTCCACTGTGACTAAACCATAATCACAAATTCTAAAATTATTTTTGCAATCTTCAATGTCAATCTTTCTCTGTTAAATGAAACAAAAACCAACTCTCTATGTTATTTGGTTGCGGAGCAATAAGCGTTTAACTTTAGCACAAAATTCGATGTAATTCAACAATTCTTGAGTAATATTTCGCCCGATCGATGAATGAATTGCCTTAGTCTGCGTGCGAGCTGTGACGTCATCAAAATTCTTCGTGATTTTCACAAACTTTGCAGTTCGACTGTGACAAAACCGTAATTGCAAATTCTAAAATTCTTTTTGCAGTCTTCAATGTCAGCATTTCTCTGTTAAATGAAGCTAAAACCTACTCTCTATGTTATTTGGTTGCGGAGCTATAAGCGTTTAACTTTAGCGCGAAAAGCGTCATAATTTTTTCCTTTCCCGACACACCATTAGACCACTATGGAGAGACGTAAGTCTACGTCAAAAAGAAAAGGATGCTATCTGAAATTTCTGTTATTTCTAGATCCAGCTGCTATCATATTGATGCGCTGTCTTAAGAGAGGATAGTTTTTCTCAATGGCAGATTATATATTAATTTTCAATGGAATCTACTCATGATGATGTAAAATGAATTAAGTACACCTTGCCAATTTAATTTTGGAATCCATTTCACTTCTTGCATTTAGAAAAAGAACGTGATGTCACTGTTGTGTACAAGACAAGTTGCTGTTACATGTCAGATGGCATTTCCAGTTACGTTTGCCATGTGATTATGACGTAGCATGAAATAACTCCATTTTGGCTATAAAAATCTCTTCTATATCTCTACTAATAATAAAGGAGAATGTGTGTGCGTGTGTGTTGGTCATCTACAGGGCAGACTGATAGACCTAGAGCTACGAAATTTGGCACAAACATACTTTTGAGAGAGGGAATGTGCATCTCGGAGCTTTTTTCGAAAATTTTAATTAGAATTTTAATTAATTAAAAATTAAACGAAAGTTTGGCGTTTTCCCTTAATAACTTCCGAAAATATAACAGGAGAAAATAATTTTTACACCACCTGAAAGTGCAAAATATTACCTTTCCAATGTTATCAATTAAGTTGCCGTACATTTTTTTCTCGAATATTAATACAGTTTTAAAAATATTTTTTGGCATAATTTACAACAATAATTTTCATTGTTGCAACGCAACTCAAACCGTTTTCATTGTTTAAACAAATATTTAATTGCCTATTTCTCTTTCATTGTTATAATCTGAGAAAATATATTAATACATTTTGCCTTCATATTTTAATTCTTCAAAATTTTTGCGAAATCTGTAAATCAAGCTCTCCGAGATATTGTTTTGGTTACATTAAGAAATACATCAAGTTAGCTAAATGGTTATGGTTGCTATGTTTTCGTTCTTTTCTCAGTATGTTTTAATCCAGCTAACTTGCCATTGGTCAAAAAAATTTTCTGCGTCATTTTAATGTTGAAATCAAATGCATATTTTACAAGGGGAATGAAAGTGAAGATATTGCCGACAACATGGAATTAGAGGTTACATGACATGGTCAGTTATTTGACTCCATTAGGAACATTTATGTAGACAATGAACAGAAGAGGTCCAAGGTCACTAATAGAACATGGGTTAAATATCTACCACAATCTGAAGTTTAAAATTACGTTGTTAAGACAACCATGAAAATAAAATGATACAAGATATAATTGAAATCGTATTCCCGGCGAACAAACTAGTCGCCGAAGGCGGCTAGTCTGAAATAGAATGAGTGAATATACTTTAATTTTTACCAGAAACGAAACACGCCATGTCTCGTATAAACATGCAATTTTTGTTTAAAATACTTATTTCTCATTTTTTAATAACAAAGGAGATCGTAATTCTTCATTAATTCCAGTAATTTTTAAATGTCAGCTTCAGCCAGAAGCTATCGTACCAGTTGTGCGAATTGAAGCAATGAATATACCGTCCCTCCCTTTCTAAGTGTGAAATAATTACAGTGATTCAAAATGGCCTGCTCCACGTCATCTTAATCGTGGCAAAGTAAAGGTTCCTTTACCGACTTTCATCTGTGCTTACCTCTAGAAAGGTTAAAAAAACACGAGGATTTTTGTTGATATTTTGTTACGCCGGCATATTACAAAACGGGACAGCTTTGATCATTGTTGTCAGCACACTTTCTGAGTGAAACTACCTCAAAGGGATGTGAAAAAGGCCTTATCCGTGTCTAGAATCTTGAAGCTAGGTTTTAATCTAATTTTTGTGTTTGGTGTGCTTTCTTTAAAAATTCGTGTATTAATGATTGCCTACTGATTTCCAAAGAGGCACAAAAAAGTAAAAAGGCAGTATTTTATGATGCCGTAATTGGTATTTATTTTTCTGTTCAGTTTTCAGCTTGTTTTTAAATTGGGCTAGCTTATATTCGTGAAGAATTCAGCTGCTGTGTAAGTTCAAAATCAGCTGATTTCAAATAGGATAAATTCTGTAATACGGTTTTAGGTTTCAATGTTGTATAGCCTGTAGCTCTGTTTGTTACGAACAAATAATTAATCAGATCTGCATAGTTATGTGAAGGTTATTTGTATAACAAAATAACCAACGAATGCTTCATGCCAGAGGCTAGCTTCAGAATATCTTTAATAGTTAATTTCCTAATAGAAGTTGATTGATATAGTCGTAAATAACGAAACCTGCATATCACAAACATACATGCAAATATGCATGAAATAATGTGCATTTGTTTTTCTGTAATATGTACAATTGTTTTTATGTTTAGTTCGTTATTTAATTATTTTCAGCAATTAAAAATTTTCAGCAAGCTGAAAGTTTTTCAATAGATGTTGTTGAATGTTCCACCTAAATATGGTTTTAAACCCATTTCTAACAGTAAATGTGTTTACCATATTAAATATTTGCAAGATTTGTTTTAGAGAAATTTTATATTTCA
Organism: Araneus ventricosus; assembly: GCA_013235015.1. Taxonomy (NCBI): domain Eukaryota; kingdom Metazoa; phylum Arthropoda; class Arachnida; order Araneae; family Araneidae; genus Araneus; species Araneus ventricosus. Next base: position 136,910 of record BGPR01002015.1, read on the forward strand.
AAACATTAACGATATATTTAAATATCTCTACAAGTTACTGAACACAATTACGTATATCTACGCAATATGCCTTTTTTTTATTTAAAGTTCTGTATTTCAGTGAAAAAATTCAAGCAAGGGAGAGTAGGGTAAAACCGGGTACCCTTGATTCTGGCAATATTAGTTCTTCCTAGCGGACAGATACTGAATTACACTCTACTAGTCAAGAAAAAGGAACAATCATAGAGGCGTGTTGCAACAGTCACTGATTCTGTGAAGGTTTATTTGTTTTAAGACGTCAGTTCTCTAATGATCGTTTGATTTTAAACTATCCTTATTTAAAAATCATTACACTTTTAAAAACCATTTTTAGTCCAGCTTATTACACGTTTACTAAGAATTTATACTCTATTAACCAATTAAGTTTTTACTCCAACAATTGCGCTGTTCTATTTCGTTTTCTATAACCTCTGCACTCGGGTTAAAACCGGTACTCCAAGTGGTGTAAGACCGGGACAGTCAGTATTGATGATTCTTCCGCTGAAGACTCTAAAAACACATCAGACGTTGATTGTTTATATTTTAATGATGAATTTGCTTATTTAAATAAAGAAGAATGGTTAATTCAATGTAAAACCTGTCTTAACTGTGCCCACGGAAGCTGCAGTGGCGCGGAGGAAGAAGAGAACAGATTTACATGTGAATTTTGTAACTAATATTCTTAAATTGTCATATAAAATACAGATGATTGCAACTTTTCCACTGAAAATCGAATTTTCTGATATCCCATAGAGTTAACATGTGTATACGCGGTTTTATCCCAGTAGTCGTGGATAAAACCTGGTAGTTTGACTTTTTTATATAAAAATCATTGATGAAAAAAGTAATGAAACTATGACTTTTCGGGAAAGATATATTGTACTCCGATAAACAATGAATATTTAAATAAAATTTGACACGCTCTCTGTCGAATATTTTAGCTTCAGCAGACCTTCGAACCTTAGCTACCCGGTTTTACCCTACTTTCCCCTATACATTTTTCACCCCCTCCCTTTGACCATGTGAGTCCAGAATTTGATACTCATTCACAAGTTTGATGTCAAGGCTACACACCGAATTTCATTTATGTGGCTTGTTGCGTTGTTGAGTTATTGCTTTCACATATAAACAAACAGAGATCCTAACTGACAATCAACCTTGTCGAATTTGGTCCAAAATTATACACGGTTCTACAAGTCTGGTGATAAACAGGGCCGACAGGAGAGCGGTGGAAACGGTACGGCCGCACTAGGCCCCGATTCTTCTAAAGGCCCCGCGCAGCTGGCTGATTTTGGAAATTAAAAATTGCATTCTAATTTTTTTTTTTATTCGAATATACATGCATTTGAATATAACCTCGCAATATGTGCACATTTCACGTCGACCGATCAAAGGCATGTTGAGGGGGGGGGGGGGGTTGAATCTCAAAACATAACCAAAACAGAGTAAGAAAAGCAAAAACAATGTGTTTCATTATGCTTGCGTTGTAACGGATGATAGTACATCGTACGTTTGGTGGGGCAATAAATAAAATATTGGTATTTAAAGGGAAGACAAATGCTTAATATAATATATTAATGAAAATTACTAAATAATATATTTCATTGTTGTTTGTTGTAATAATACTACTAAAAAATTGATCTTAATTTTTTTTATTATTTTGGGACAATTCCGGAATATGACTAGAGACAGAGATGCCGGAAGGAAACACATGTGTGGATCTGATAAATTTTTAAAAAAAACATAGAAAAAGAAAGAAAATTGCTGAAAACAGGAGGAACTCCCTTGCAGAATTTTTAAAAACCGAAAATGTCCAACAAACTGGCGAAATATATAATTAACAGTTATTGAAAATTCAAAATCGCGAAACTCAAACTACACCGTATGGCATCCGTGAAAACAATCCTGATCATAAAATCCTAATGCAATAAAATATTTTGTTTTGCGAAATCAGTTTCAAGGCCCCGCAAATCAACTTTGCACCAGGCCCCGCTTTTGTTCGGGCCGGCCCTGGTGATAAAACCATACGCCAAATTTCATCCATTCAGCTCTTTGAAGCTATCATATTCACCCGAACGAATGAGTGGACAGACAGTCTTCCTGTGGACGTATTTTGTACAAAATTTGATAGAAACCTACAATTTTGATATAAGGCTCACAAACCAAATTTCATCTGCCTAGCCTATTGCGTTTTTGAGAGATCATGTTCACAGATAGACCGATCGACAGACATAATTTCAAAAATGTTTTTTTCGGACTCAGGGAGGTTTAAAACTAACATTTCATCACGATCTCGAGGTGAAATATTTTGACAGGTAGGGGTAGTTGAGTCGTTTTCTCTTCTAAGAATTTTTTAAAAAAGGGAATTTAAAATTTATTAAAATTTTTTAACCTGACACTATCAGTAAACCTTCGGAAAAAAATTCCCCTTAGTAAAATTTGTATATATTAACTATCAGTATTAATTTAAAACCTCAAACTGACACCAAGTCGCTTGGCCCAACCTGCCCCGACTGCGGGGTAAGTTGAACCACTACTAACACGAAGCGCCTATCACAAAATACTCTTCTATATTATTATTCTGTATTAATTTAAGTAACATAGTTGTGTTATTATCCACACATATTATATAACGATTTTGTGCATTTCTATTCGATAGAAATTGAGATACAGCTTTCATGGTCATCGTCAAATAGTATTGTGTAATTATAATCAAAATTGAGTCCGCATGGTTTTTAATAACAAGTATCTTGCATAATAAATCTGGTGGAAGTCCATCCCACATATTCAGAGATATTTCTGTAACGCACAAATCCTGTGTAGCAGCACGGGCCAACGTGCCCCATGCGAAATGGTCCGACTAGCCCCATATCGCCATTTTTGTTTCTCATGAATCTAGGGATTTATTCTGAAAGCATTTCGATAATCATACAAGCCCTGAAGTAACAATGAAGAATTATCTTTATGAATATTATTTGTAAAAATGGAAATTGTAATTTATAAGCAAAGAAAAAAACGAATATCTATAGGTGAGGAAATTTTCTCAGCTTAGCAAAATTAGAAAATTCTGTCTGGTTCTTTAATGAACGCTACTTCTTCAATGACGCTGATGTGGAAGAAAGAAGACGGGATAATAAACACTTGTGTGTTAAAAATATTGCGACTGGACCAACGTACCCCTATGGCCAACTAGCCCCGGTCTACCCTATATGTTAATTTAATATCAAAGATTAGCCCCATTGAATACTAGCTGAATAACATGCAATGTTTGGTTTCATACAGGAAGGAAAGCTTCATTATATGTTATCTTTATGCTTCAGAAAAGAAGTATCAATAATTTAATAAGCATATGGCAATGGAACTTGAAGTGAATATAATTTAAATATAATTTCTAAAAATGGAAATTATAATCTACAAATAAAGAAAAAAACGATTATTCATACGTGAGGAAATTGACTCAGATTAACAAAAATTAGAAAATTCTATCTGGTTCTTTAATGAACGCTGCTTCTTCAATGACGCTGATGCAGAAGAAAGAAGACGGGATAATAAACACTTGTCTGGAATGGCAGCTTTAAATACCGAAAAGGATTAAAAATATCGCGACTGGCCCAACGTAGCCCTATGGCCAACTTGCCCCTGTCTACCCTACATAGCTTTCTCTTCGTATATAAGAAAGTAAAAACGCATTGATGGTAAAGCTGAAATTTATCTTTTTGAAATCAGAAAATGATTTTAAAAAGAGAATTAAAGCATTTATAAATAGATTTTTAACGAAAATAGAAATGAAATCATGACAATCGGGTGTGGGGAGGAAAGGAGAAAATTATGAAGCATAAGAATAGCATTAGTTATTTGAATTATTGAATGAATAGCTTCTGTGTGAAACTTCCCAGACAGCTGCTGGTAAATAGCAATTAACTCCAGACAGTTCTGTCAGAAGTGAGCTATTCCAAAGGAAAATACTTAGAAGCATTTGTTGAAGGATTCTGTTAGGGTATAATTAGGAAACTTGAGACTGGCAACTTTATTGAGTAATGCTTCCTGAAATGGTCACGTCATATTCGCATAGTCTGAATGCTCTTTGTTAGAAATCAAAACAGAATATTATGAATTAACGAATTACTTACAAAATGCCTGAAAAAGATCAATGTACTTCAATCTTTAAGGACTGCTTTTCTTGACTATTGTAAGTCAATTATGAATTTTATTGCTAGAGAGAAATAGAACCAATAATAATACTCTGTACATCTGATTTTTCTACAATGAATGTGTTTAATGCAGTCAGATTAAGCTATTCTCTGATAATATTGGATGTTACACTCTTAAAATTAAACATGTGATGCTAACATTTACAGAGCCATCGTGTGAAAAAGCAAAGAACCATCACGGCATTTTGAATAGCCTGTTCGATTGAGCTATTCTCTGATAAGATTGGATGTTGCAATCTTAAAATTAAACATGTGATGCTAAAATTTACAGAGCCATCGTGGAAAAAAGCAAAGAATCACCACGGCATTTTGAATAGCCTGTTCACGATTCCTTACGATTTTTGTAGATAATATTTGGTTAGCTTATAAACTGAATCAGTTTTGGTGGATTCTATGATAATGAAGAATGTGCTTTTAAATGCAGTGATTAAAGTGTACCACATTAAATTAGTGTACACTCTTTATTACATTCTTCTATAAATTACTTGTGTACATTAACTAAGGATTCGAAAAGACAATCTATAGTCTTCAAGTATTTTTATTTCGAAGGTGCATAGTTCGATAATCTTCGAAATTGTACTCCCTTATTTTTCTGCATCCTATTAACCTCAGTCTATCTTTAATCAATAATATTCCGTCCCTTCTAGGTTTCTAAAAGGATTTTATTTTCGAAGTGCAACAACTTTATAAGTAAACTGGTTATTGGAAAATGGTATTATTTAAAATAGATTCAATTAAAATTCTTGTGCGATTGAAGATTAATTCATTTCCCACTCAATTTAATTTTTCTTTTGCAGTTTTTCAATAGCAAACAAGCAGAATATTTTTGATTGATATAATCTGACAGCTGAAATGTAGATGACTAGTTCTTTTAATCCTCTTACTTTTTAACAAAATGCGGGAATAATTTGTGAAAGAAGTATGAAAGAAATTTTGTCATGTACATAATTTAAGATTAGTTGAAAGGGTGAAATATTATTAAATTTTTAATTGAAATATTTTGTTTCTTCTGAATCCACTTCTTTTTGCAGATATCCTATTTGTCACGATTTCCCCCAGTAAAGTAATGGAAGGAATGCTGGAAGGTTCGTCTGTTGACTCCTGATTGGATGTGAGGGTGGGGACCTACCCTCCAACCTTTGCGGTACAGAATACTTTTTCTTTAAGTGAGAAAGTCATTTCACACTACAAAGCTCCAACGTAAAGCGTATATCACACGGAGAGCTATCGTAAGATGTTTCCGTCAGCATGCGCGCAATGCCACTCACCAAAAAAGTTTGTAGCACGAGACCGGTCAGACAGGATGACGGAAATCGTGGGCTGTGTTCAACTTGCTTGAAAATACAAACGATGCTAACGGAAAATCGTCAGCAGCGGTAATTCAAACCAATCGGGTTCGACTTTGACGGTGACGTAGTTCGCCCCAACGATGACCGAAATCCTGTCTGGCCGGTTGTCTCAATGCGTCACGTGCTACAAACTTTTCTGCTGAGTGGCATTGCGCACACACGAAAACAGCGTACAATAGCTCTTCGTGTGATATACGCTTAAGGTGCCAATTTTTTCTAGAGCATAATTGGAGTTTTTAAGTAATAGTCTCAAGTGATCTGGTTTCTTTTGAGATAGACTCACATACAGTGAGAGGAGGATGGGAAATCTTGAAGATAGAGGCCCACATTGCATTAATGTAATTATGAGTGTTTGACGTTATAGTTCAATATAAAATATAACTACTACATACGATATCTCCATGTGAGCAAGAAAATAAATGGATTACATCTCGCAAATACTGAGTTGTCATCATTGTAGATAAGTAATCTAATTTTTACATTCTTAGAAGTATAAATATGGAATAAATTTTCTCCTGATAGCCTGTTTAATAGTAGTTTTGCACATTATTACTAATTATTTTTTTATTTATTATTATTTATAAATTTATCATTATTTCGACACGAAGAAAAATATAACTTACATGGAATATCTGATTGAACTTAAGGGGAAATCAATAAAATGATACTATCTCTCTTCGTCACATTTAATCATATGCCATTTTGGAAAGTGATGGACAATTTCATTATGAAGCTGTTTAATGAGTACCACATGGGCATACTTTGTCCGACAGTTTAAATATGCAATATGATAGGAAATCTTTCAATAAACAGTAGTTTCTATCAAAAATCATCAAAATGAAATTCGCCTCTGTTACTTGTCCATTTATCGACCGACATCGTCTCAAAGCCGGATTTTTTCCAATAATTTCTTTATTTTTTTTCCGGACTTGAGAAGAGCATCCGGACACACTTGGAAAGTAAATCTTACATTTTTGTGTTCTTCAAATGGAAAAATTTCTAAATTTCAAATTCTCTGATTTGCCACACATTTTGAAAATTTTTCATTAAATCATTTCAAACAACTGTCGCTGGAAGTGGTGCCAAGTATTTACTATCATGAATCATCAATATGAAATTTATCTCTGTTGGTCATCAATCGATCAACTAACATTGTGTTGTACAACAACTTGTCCATTTATGTTTCTTAGGAAATATAAAAGGTACGAGTAAAAAATAAAATATGAAAAACAAAGCCTGCAAATAAATTTATCTTCATATGAATAATTTGATCAAGTTCAAATTCTCTAATCTGACAGATATGCTACAAAATTTACATTCAATCATTTCAGAAAACTTGCACTATAAGCAACTTAACGTTCATGGTACATTCTTGTAATGCTAATTTTTGTCTACATGGATATGATCGAATAGTATCAGGTTTACACATGATTTCTTCCCTGGCGGAAAGTAATGGAAGGAATTTATAAGATTTTGGAGCTTCAGTCCAGCGGTAAGAAATCCGCCCACCCCTCCAAAAAAAACAAAAAAACTCAGTCTATTTATTAAAAAAAAGTAAGGGTTGCTAACATATATTATGATCGGCTTGTGTTACATTTTACAACACCCACCTATATACAGTTGCATTTTTTGTTTGTGTAACTATTCCATTCGAAATTCTTACGCAGGAATCCACCTCAATAGATTTCGGAACAAGCATTGTAAAATCTGCCCACTCATGTCAATCCTCAACCACCGGCCAGACAAGATTCCGACGCCACAGAATAAACAAACTTACAATGCAACAATCCTCATTTCCACAGGTAAGAAGAAGTCGCAAGAAGCAAAACCACAAATCCAAACTCGCAAAAAGCTTTGTGCCAGACAAAATCGGTTTGTATTCAAGTCAACAAAACTTCTTCACGAGATCGCTATTCAGGGCCGAAGAATAAAAACTCCTCCACTCGACTCGAGAAGAACAGGTTCATTCCTGACTCTTCAAAAATCGAGAGAACAACCCTCTCTCTCTTCGAGTGAAAGGGGGAGAGAAGAGGCACGTTCCCCCCTCTTTCTCCAGAGCTGCGAAAAAAGGGTTGTCCTGATCCTTATCGGCCCTTCTTTTGCAATCAGATTAGCTTTTGAGGTTTAGCCGACCAGTTTTGGGCTCACCTTCAAAGACGAGCGCTGGGGGTGAGATGGAATGGGGGCTAACGATGACGCCCACTATTTGAGGGTTGCAGAGCTGGTAGAGGTTGACTCGGGAGAAATGTGTTTTTCGTTTCTGTTTAGAGTGTGTTCGCCAAAGATTTATGGAGAGTGCTCATTAGAATTTTGACGTAGGAGATGTTTGAGTTGGTTTTAGACTCGACATTCCATCACTTCGTATATTCCTATGCAAGTTGCATTGACGGTTATTGCGTTCAATGCCCATTTCTTAAGAATTCTGCCTACAAACAAAATTAAGAAGTATGCTATTATACTTTTGAGTATCACGTTGTTCCATGTCGAAAAAAATCACTACATTTTATTTTTATAAGTAAATATAGGTCATTAGAATTTTGACATAGGAGATGTTTGAGTTGGTTTTAGACTCGACATTCCATCACTTTGTATAATCCGAAGTACATTGTTCAAGTACCAAATTCTTTTATAACGAAAACAATCAATACATTGACTTTCATAAGTAAATATCGGCCATTAGAATTTTGATATAGGAGATGTTTGAGTTGGTTTTAGACTGGACATTCCGTCACTTAAGATATTCCTATGTGCATTGCACTAATGGTTATTGCATTGAATGCCCATTTCTTAAGAATTCTATCTACAAACAAAATTAAGAAGTATGCTATTATACCTTTGAGTCTCACGTTGTTCCAAGTCGAAAAAAATTACTACATTTTATTTTTATAAGTAAATATCGGTCATTAGAATTTTGACTTACGAAATGTTTCAGTTGCTTTTAGACTCGACATTCCATTGTTTAAGATATTCCTATGCACGTTGCATTGATGGTTATTGTGTTCAATGCCCATTTCTTAAGAATTCTACCTACACACAAAATTAAGAAGTATGCTATTATACTTTTGAGTCTCACGTTGTTCCATGTCGAAAAACATCATTACATTTTATTTTTATAAGTAAATATAGGTCATTAGAATTTTGGCATAGGAGATGTTTGAGTTGGTTTTAAACTCGACATTCCATCACTTCGTATATTCCGAAGTACATTGTTCAAGTACCAAATTCTTTTATAACGAAAACAATCAATACATTGACTTTCATAAGTAAATATCGGTCATTAGAATTTTGACGTAGGAGATGTTTGAGTTGGTTTTAGACTCGACATTCCATCACTTCGTATATTCCTATGCACGTTGCATTGATTATTATTGTGTTCAATGCCCATTTCTTAAGAATTCTACCTACAAATAAAATTAAGAAATATGCTATTATACCTTTGAGCCTCACGTTGTTCCATGTCGAAAAAAATCACTACATTTTATTTTTGTAAGTAAATATCGGTCATTAGAATTTTGACATACGAAATGTTTCAGTTGGTTTTAGACTCGACATTCCATTGCTTAAGATATACCTGTGTACATTGTATTGATGGATATTGCATTCAATGCCCATTTTTAAAGAATTCTACCTACAAACAAAATTAATTGCTATGCTACTATACCTTTGAGTCTCACGTTACTCCATGTCGAAAAAAATCGCTGCATTTGATTTTTATAAGTAAATATCAGTCATTAGAATTTTGACATAGAAGATATTGATGTTTAGTTTTAGATTCTACATTCTACACTTCGGATGTTCCTATGTAAATTACTTTGTTTAAAATTGCATGCAGTTCCCATTTCTTAAGCATTCGATACACAGACAAAATATTTTAATAAGTATGTTATCATCCATATGCGTCCACATTCTTTTATGACGAGAAAAATCACTACATTTGTCTTTCATAAGTAAATATCAGTCTTTAGAATTTTGACATACGAAATGATTTACAAGTAAAATATAATTTTTATAAAAAAAAAAAAACAATTAACCTTCCACCTTTCTGTAAGGATGTATGCAAGAAAGGGACTACATTTTTCAGAAGCTAAAAGATGGCCATTTCATGCTAAAAGCAAATATCTCTTGGAGATCAGTAATAACGTGTAATTAATGGTATTTAATTTATTAGTTTTTCAAGTGATATAAGATATGAATAATTCAAGGGAGCATCAGTCAAACCGAAAAATATTTCAAAATTATAAATTCAACTTTTTCTTTTTCTTTAAAGAATATTAAATGACCGATTTTAAACCATTTGTTAAAATGTTATTAATTACTAGTTTTCTGTCTCCAGAAAAGAAAAAAAAATTGCAAGTATGTGGACATTGATTTCTTTTTACATTTTTATATGTAAAGTGTTGTGATCTCCAAAAAGTTCATTTTCAGATTTTGATGAATCTCCACGTTTTTATACCACCCAGAATCCGAAAAACATATTTTTCTATTGATATCGGTTTGTCTGTCACTCTAAGTATGCGATTGCAATAACTCTGGAAAACAGCGGACTTAATTAATGAATTAAATTTGGTATTATTCCAAAATTGTCGATTTTTATCACATTTCTGGTAAAATCCGTCTGGAATGACTGACTATCTAACTTCAAAAAATTGTAAATTTTTATCAAATTTCTAGCAAAATCTCTCTAGAACGATTGACTATCTGTCTGTAGAAAATTGTCGATTTTTATCAAATTTCTGGCAAAACCCGTCTTGGAAGACCGACAATCTGTCTTTCGAAAATTGTCGATTTTTATCAAATTTCTGGCAAAATCTGTCTAAAACGACTGACTGTCTAACTTCCTAAAATTGTCGATTTTTATCAAATTTCTGGCAAAATCTGTCTAGAACGACTGACTGTCTATCTTTCTAAAATTGTCTATTTGCATCAAATTTCTGGCAAAATCTGTCTAGAACGACTGACCGTCTATCTTTCTAAAACTATTGATTTTTATCAGATTTCTGGCAAAATCAGTCTAGGAGACTGGCTGTCTATTTATCTTTCTGTCTGTTCATATGAACATTCTGGAGGAAACCGCAATGAGCTAGATGACTGAAATTTGACATGAGATCTTTATACCAAAATTGCAAAATTTTGAACCAAATCTATCCATAGGTGAACTTTTTGTCTGTCTGTTTATCCATGTGTATGTGAACACAATAACTCAAAAAACTAATGAATTGCATATGGTACGTGGTCTCATCAAAACTGCAGATCTGTGCCAAAAATGAGTAATGAGATTAGACTAGTTATATTAAAGTCCCGAACTACTCCAGCGAGAGGACATTTGGCTCTGGCTCTCCAGCAGGTCCAATACAGGACGGATCTTCAGTTGAATCAGGTTTCGAACCGGGAATCCTCCGATCCCGGTCGAGACTTTACCACTGGGCCATCGCGGCCCATGGTAAAAGCGAAGAGGTACTGTTCCAAAATGCATAATTGGTTATCTTCGCCGTTCGACGAAGCTAATCACGAAACTTGCCATGTTGCGTAAGCATACAAGAAAGCTGACAAGAGAACTCTCTCTCTATTTTTTCCTTTGATATCTCAAGACTTAAAACTCTTTTGAAAAAAATTAAGTAGTAGAGTATGGCGATTTCTACAACTTAGAGGGGTTTTTTTTTGCATTTGTTTCTATTAAAGGCAGCTAATCTTTATACCTCGACCTTCGATGATTTCTTCATCGACATGTTTTACAAGCTGCAATGCAGCTGGCTTAATTTTACTCATTAGACAAATGATGCAATGCTTTATTTTACGTCTGCAATTTAATCTCCGAATTTTTACATTTATTTTTTATTTTCATAATAAACGGCAATATAAAAGATATTTAGATAGAGAAGATGCTTTTAAGGCAAAGTTTTTTTTTTCTACGATTGTTTAATAAAGAAATTAAGTTGGAACAGAACAACAAGAACGGCGTTTGACCAAGAATCCATAGCTAAAGGAAAAAAACAGAAGTTCGGAGTTGCTCTCCTCTCTACTTTTTCATATGCTTCCACCCAAGGAAGTCACTGTAAACCTGTGCTCAAAATGGCATTCTATTATATTAATAAAAATTCTCTGAAGAAGAAATTCTCCAAAAATACTACTAATCCACTTCTGCACTAACATTTTGTCCCATTGTCTTTTGTATTGTCATGTTGAAATGACAAAATTCTTTTATAGTGTCATGTTGAAATGACAAAATTCTTTTACATTGTCATGTTGAAATGGCAAAATTCTTTTGTATTTTCATTTTGAAATGACAAAATTCTTTGGTATTGTCATGTTGAAATGACAAAATTCATTTATAATGTCATGTTGAAATGACAAAATTCTTTTGTATTGTCATGTTGAAAGGACAAAATTCTTTTGTATTGTCATGTTGAAATGACAAAATTCTTTTATATTGTCATGTTGAAATGACAAAATTCTTTTGTGTTGTCACAAAATTCTTTTATAGTGTCATGTTGAAATGACAAAATTCTTTCGTACTGTCATGTTGAAATGACAAAATTCTTTTGGAGTTGTCATGTTGAAATGACAAAATTCTTTTGTACTGTCATGTTGAAATGACAAAATTCTTTTATATTACCATGTTGAAATGACAAAATTCTTTTTGTAACTTTCCGAAAAGACTCGGTGCGTATTGAAACTGAGAAGAGTGGATTTGATAATTGGGTTCGAAACACGTGCAGGAAAAGGGAAAGAAAAACAGCTGTGAATTTGTTTTTGCTCTCACACTTTGAGTTGCACATTATCAAACAATGTTTTTAATATAGTAGACATGGAATGGAAGTTTTTAAATTAAACACAGAAAATTATTAGCATTTAGGATTAAAATTAATGTGGACTTTTAAATATAAAAAGTAGAAATTGTTGAAATTTGATTCTGTTTATAAAATTTATATCTTAGTGAGCAAGTACAAGTTCGTAATAACTAATGTTTTCCGACGATAGTTTTGGAAACTTTAAACCGAAAGAAATGCCTTTTATATTACTCTAAAATTCAAGTAATTATAGATTCAATGATGCCAATTTGATTTCCGGGGTGTTTTTCTCCGATTTCCACATTTTCTTCATTTTTATTTTAAATTATAGCCACGGAAACTTGTCCATAAATATCTATAATATGTATTATTTTCCTTAGCGACGAGTAACAACGTACAGGTAAGTAAATGGAAGAATCAAGAACTTTTAGAAGAAGAATTTATGCATTCAACATAAGAGGCAGAGGGCATGTTAAAAAAATCTTTGCAAATATGAGCCTTTTTTTCCCCTTTGTCTTTAATTTCGAATTACAGTGAAGAAAACCGAGTATGTGTTATGTATGTGCATTAGAGGCAGCGGGCCTGATAAAAAATCTTTGCAAATATGAGCCTTTTTTTCCCCCTTTGTCTTTAGTTTTGTATTATAGTGAAGAAAACCGAGTATGTGTTATGCTGAAGTAATTTTCTATATAGCATGTATAGTTCAAAATACGATACAGAGTTACACTTTTGGTTTTAGGGCCATATGATAAATTTCATCCATTTAACTCTCTAAGTTTCTGAGTTACCGTGTTAACATATACACGGACAGATACTCAAATATAATCCAAAAAATTGATTTTTTACGACTTAGACAGGTCTGAAATTTCGAAATTTCTTTCTTTCTTTTTTAAAAACAAAATAGCTTTTTTTCTTTAATACAGTACTCATTCTATGTATGCACTTCATATACAAAAAGTATTAAAAGCAAATTTCTTGTTTTTCCAAAAAAAAATGAGAGAATAACGCATTGAAATTTGCTCAGCATCATTTCACAGTTCAAGTGTCGATATTTAGCATCAAATCATTAAGTTATTCTCCGAATTCGTCGGTTAAAATTGATCAGATTATTTAATAACCTTTAGTTCAGTTTCTTTAGTAACTTAAGTAAATATCTTCATATTTTTCCTCTTAGAGAAATTTATTTAAAATTCAATAGAATCTTTTCTAATCAAACAATTAATTATCACCATAAAACGAAGATATTAAAAGTAAACGTATTTTGGAAGAATTCGAAGTTTTATTAATCACTCCAATGAAAAAATATTTTTTCCAATTCCATATTTTCTGTAGGAGAAAAAAGATTAAATCGATGTTAAAATTTTTTGAAAATGTTCGAAAATTAATTGGAAATCATTCACAATGTTCCAGAAAATATTTTCCATGAGTATTTTCTCATGGAAAGAGCTTTTACACCAAAGTCATATTTTGAGTAAAATATTTTATTCGATAATATTAACAGAAAAAAAATCATCTACGGTTTCTTTTTCTATTTCCTGTTTCAAAAATTGTTTTTAGGAAATATTGATAATTTCTATGGAAAATTCTAGATGCACAGCTGCATACCTACACTTTTGTTGATTATTGCATTATAGTAATATTGTATATATAAAAAGTGAAATTAGAAAGTTGGAAAATAAAAAAAGTCAAATTCAAAACAAATTTGAAAATGATATACATATATTCAATATCAGAATCATTCAGTCTTACTACATCTTTTCCTTCTAGTAATAGTTACTGATGCATGAATAGTTTCGAAAATTACTCAAAAATTTACCATTCGAAAAATTCACTAAAAAGTTCGCCATTATCGTTACTTACGTATTTTATTTATTTATTTTTCCGCCACTGCCGATAAAAATGTTCAACAAGATTCTCCTTAAACTTCAGTATCGTGGCTCCATCTTTTATCCAAAAAGGACATTAAGAAAACAGCATTGCAAAAGACAGCGAAATCTTTCTTAAGAGTAAACTCACGTTTTCGTCTGTTCTAAATAAGAAAAAATTTAAAAATTTACTTTTCCTATATATGTTGAAGAAATCAACAGGATTTATATTGTTCGATTAAAATTGCTAAACGTAATAAACATTATTTACGATATACCGGTGATAACACCAGTGGTTATGCCAGTAGGGGGACCGCAGGGCCCCACTGTCAGGGGTTCTGTGCCCCCCCCCCTCGTCGGGGAAAATTTTTTCTGCGAGGTATTTAATTAGTTGATAAATAAAGATCTGGCGAAAATTTGAGACCACTTTCATTACATTCGTCCCCTCGTACAGCAGGTTGTGCCCCCCCCCATCGGGCAAACTCTAACGACACTCCTGGATAACAGTGACGATGAAAGGTGAGATAAGAAGGGGAGAATGGGGTAAAACCGGATACCCTTGATTCTGGTGCTATTATTTTTCCCATCTAGCAGACAGATAATGAATTACGCTATAGTCAAGAAAAAGGAACAGTCATAGTTGCATGTTGTAGTTGTTGAATGCACTGCATCTGTGAAGGTTTATTTGTTTTAAGACGTCAACTCTCTAATGTTGCTTTGATTTTAAACTATCCTTACTTAAAAATCATCACAGTTATAAAAACTATATTTAGTCCACCTTATTATACGTTTACTAAGAATTCATATCCTATCAAACAATAAGGATTTACTCCAATAATTGCGTGATTCTATATCGTTTTCTGTTACCTCTGCACTCGGGGTAAAACCGGGTACTCCAAGTGGCGTAAGACCGGAACAGTTAGTAATGGTGATTTCTCCGATAAAGACGATAAAAACACATCAGACGTTGATTGTTTATATTTTATTCATGTATTCCCTAATTTAAATAAAGAAGAATGGTTGATTTAATGTAAAAGCTGTCTTAGCTGTGCCCACGAAAGCTGCAGTGGCGCGGAGGAAGAAGACAACAGCTTTACATGTGAATTTTGTAGCTAATATTCTTAAATTGTCTTATAAAATAAAAATGATCGCAACTTTTCAACTGAAAATCAAGTTATCCAAATAGGGTGAACACGGAAGACATTGATACACTTTCTTTTGGAAAGCTAAAAATGATTTTACCAACTGAAATAATTAGAACTAATACACTATAATTAAGCATTTGTAAATCTAATATAGGATTTCAGTCGAGTTTCGGACATAAATGAAATAATAAAATATTTATTACAATTTTTTTCCCTAACAATGGATTTGTATCAATTTGTCCCATATAACGGCACAACTATACACACGGAAATAATGATGGTTAATAGGTCTGGTATCAAAACAAAAGGAGTTTTATCAATAAATTTTATATTCCAAATCAAGGTTTAAAAGTTTAACAAAGTAACTAACTTTTATTTTCATCAAAACTCAATATTTTTTAATGAGACTGGAAAAATGAAACAGTAATGCCTCAGAAAATAATTTATCTATACAAATAATAAAGAATAATGTGTGTGTCTAAAAATACTCTGGAGGGAGGGAATGTGAGACTCGAAGGCGTTTAAGAAATTTTAATTAATTAAAAATTAAGGGAAATTTTCACGTTCTTCCTTGATTTCTTACGAAAATAATATAGCACAAAAATAATTTTCACACCATCTGAAAATCCAAAAAAATTATCTTTTCGGTGATATTAATTAAATTTCTGTACATTTCTAATTTTAATAAATTCGTAAAAAATATTTTAAACTTAATTTACAACAATACTTTCCATTTTTACAATGAAATTCAAACCGTGTTCATTGTTTAAAACAAATACTTAATTGTGTGTTTCTCTTAGATAGTTCATTTTTGAGTTTTTTCCATTTCTAAAAACGATTTTCCAAAGTAGTTGCTGTTAAGGCGCATTGATACACACAGAAGATGCGTATCAATGTGCCAAGGAGATAACTGTATCAATCTGCCTCAAGAGACTTTTATACTTAAGACAAGGGGTCGCAAAATCAACGATAAAAAATCTCAACCTCTGTTATCATAAGTAATGGGGCTGTTAACAAAACAAAATCAGCTATATACTGTGCTTATTGCTCGCAACAATCTATCTAAACTAAATAGGTGCTCAGGAAATTTGTCGAAAATTGTACTTTGATGTTTGACAATGTAAATATATCTTTACTTCCTGATTTGACCCTTAACTCTGCCGTTTCAAAGAAAAACAGGTCAATCTGAGACGGAATCAACTGGAGATATTAGCGATGAGACAGACAAAAGTTATAATGCTGATACTAGTTTTATCTCGTATTGTTCTCGAATTCCTGAGAAACTGAATGACACTATTGATGTTTCTGAGAATCCAGAATATTCTGACGAATTCTAGTAAAGTCAAAACTAATATGTTTAATTTCTCACAAACGAATCATATGTCTGAATGAATACGAAGAGGTGCTTCCGTATTCATTCAGATGCAACTAAATTGGTTGATTAATTCTTCACAACATTACTTGATAAGGCCGTTTTCTCTCAAAACACTTTTTATTTAGAATATAATACCTACAAATATGGATGAGATATGATAATATGCAGCACCAAGTTAGGTGACGCTAACATTGAGAGGACTGAAGGAGTACA
>BGPR01002015.1:167145-177281 GCA_013235015.1 Araneus ventricosus
CGTTCGTCTCCGCGAGTTGCTTGTGCCGGCGTTCGTCTCAGCGAGTTAATTGAGCCGGCGTTAGGAGCGGAGGGGTTGAAAAGAAACCTCGGATGTTACATTTTTCCAACATTATAAATAGCCTGCTGTACGACGTAATCGGACTTGCTTATATTTAGCTAAGAAATTTTACTTATTTATGTTAACTCAATTTGTAATAATGAACCTGAAACGTATAAAAGGGTGGTTGGTACCCCAAAGTATCGAATTATAGTTTTAAAAATGTAATTTTAATTTTAGATTGATTAAATCGAGATTTTAATTCTAATTAGATTAGCGGGCCTTCATGTAGCAATACGAAGACTATTTTTTGAGACTGATCTCGTCATTTTGAAACATGGTCAGACAACGATGAAGAGACCTGAGGCTCTCTCCAAACTTTCACACCAGCGGAAGGATGCTTGGCCTCAGACGGATTGAACGCGCAACAGGCCAGTATACACGTAGATCTTATATGGAATCGGGTTTCGAAACCGCTATCCTTCGGATCCTTAACAGCGACTGTCACGAGGTTCCATTAAGTCAAAAATTTTAAAGTAAAGCTTAATTGAGTATGGAACTGAGACAGTGAAAATAATGTAGGATTATAAGACTTAAATAAAAAAAAAATCTGGTTTTGTGATTTTATATGCAGCTGTTCTCTTTAAAAAAAAGTCAGCTAATATTTTTGATGAAAATGCGTAGATATTTTGAAAAATTATTACCATCTGGATTTCTTTCATTTCAGAATATGTTTACTGCCACGATCTACTACGAAAAGTACGAGATTGGAAATGAGATGAAAAATTATATCCGTCTCATCTGACCACCGTCCTAAATTAAGAGATTAATTTTAGATGATCACCCATTTTGGAGCCACGCGAGGGCTATCTTGGGAAAGATCCCGTGGTTTTGAACCTTAGTTAACTGACGATGACGTCATCTAAGGTGGCACCATGCATTTTATCTTTCAACGTCCCGCCAACGTGAGGACATTGTATCTAGACGGAAGGATTTACGTGCATTAGGCCCACGCATATGGCAGGTTTTCGGGCTCAAACCCACTATATTCCAGTTCCGAAGACGGATCTTGGGGTCCGAAGTGACATACTGGTAAGGTCTCGGCCTTGGGGCCTGAAGGTTCCAGTTTCGAAACCTGATTACACTGAAGATTCGCCGTATATGTGGACCCATTGCAAGTTGAATCATATGTAGGGGATCCAAAGTCTTTTCGGTGATGTGGTGTATAACACTCACTCCGCCCCGGCCCACCCAATAGGGTGTAAGGCCTAGTAACAGGACGGAGGGGAAGACGTTGGTGTTGTACACAAGCGTCGATGGTTGGAGAGAAGGTGCCACATAAGTTTGTAATCTAAGCTCGGCTCAAAATTACGAGCTTCTACTCAAAATACCCTCTCTACAAAAGGAGACGTTAACTTGACTTAACGAAACACATGTTTTGAAGCTGTTAGAGGACTAATTTGGGATATATTTTGTAATTCTGATACGTTGTTAGTTGACAAGGCTCTCCGCTTTCCACTTTTCCACGTTCTGCCAACATGAAGTTGTTTTCAGCAAGATTGCAGGATTTACGTGCATCCAGCACAGCACTTATTCGATGAAATGATCTTGAATTAGCCGAGATGGCTAATTCTAGATCATTCCATCCAATCTTGAAGCGGAGATTGCCATAGGCTAATATTAAACGATATCCTTCAACTACAGATCTCTCGTAACTTCAAAATGCACCGAATTTTCAAGCACTGCACGTACTGTTACTTTTATTGATATGTTATAACCTTGTATTTTGTGCTAATGCATGAAGAGATGTATTGAAATTGGCGAGTGATGCAAATTCAATTTTTGAACTCAAATAAGATCAGTAGTGAGAAATGCATCTAAATTATAATTTTGAATTATTAAAGCGTTGATTTTAACATTTTAATACAACGTTATCATAACAACCCACTTTTAAAATAAAAGGCCCAAAGGGATGAATACAAACCACTTCAATAAAAGTCGAAAGTGGACAAAAAAAAAATCAACGCTGAGAGGAATAATGAAGGATCGATCTAAAGAGCATCAGCCTTCTAACGCACAAATTTTCAAATACGAATTTATTTATTTTTTAAAAATGAAAGCCAAAATAGCGACAGTTCGGACTACATAGCGAATTTATTATTCAACGGAAATTATTTAAAACATGCTATGAAAGGATCAGGGTATGAAATTATTTTTATCACCTACGTACGGAGAATAAGGAAGTAAGCAGGATAAGATTAATAAATAATAAATAAAAGATAAAAAAAATTTAGCAGTTACTTGATAAGTTTTAACAGACTGGTTTAAATCAAGATGATTTTCTTGATTCATTTTGCTTATTATCAAATAAGAATGTACGGCTTATATTTGAGAATCCTCTTAATTTTAACTGAGTTCCAGCTGGTTTAAAACGCAATGCAATTATTTATATTAACATTATAAAGTTATATTGACATTATAAATTTATATTAACATTATAAATGTGGAATTATTATCTTCCTATCTCGGCCGAAGCCAATAATTTTTGTGGAGAAATTCACATCAGGCTTGAGCTCCCAATTCTATAGGAAGGGGTGGGTGGTTAAATCCCAAACCCGCCTACAGGTAAAAAAACTTCACCTAAGGAACACTCTAGGAGAAAATGCAACAAAGATAAAGGAATAGTTAAAACTAAATTATTTATTTGCAAAACAAAACATAATATGAGAAAGGTATTTACACAGATGACTATTTACATATTTGACAAGAGAGAGAGATTTAGGGTTGAGACATCATTAGTTAGTTAGTTAACTATCAACTTACATTACATTTAAAAGATTAGTAGCCATCGCCCATTGCCTCCGTGCTATCAGGGAAGAGACCCTTTTAGCTCGTTACTATCACCAATCTACCACATGACCGTTCTTCTTAATTTCCATAAGCCATATCCCCGTATTAAAACATTACACTCGGTTTTAACGGAGAGCTACTCCTACGCATCACGTGATTAGCACGGAGAGAGAGCGTGATCGTTATCTTCCGATATCTTTCCGCTGACACAACAATTATTCAAATGAGCTTGTTTTCGGAAAGTGAAAAAATATTATTAGGAAGGAATTTAAACTATTAAGCTAGACAGGAAAAATACAATTCCTACATAAATTTAGATTAACATTTTAAAATTATTAAAACTTCATTCCTCTAGTTTTCATTAATTGATAATATTTTTTTAATATTGTTATGCTTCTCGCATGCATGAACTAAAGGTATATTGTTTGAGTTAAATAAATCATTAAGATCCCAGATAGCAAAGAAAGCTTGTCCAAAAGGTTTTGGAAACCTTGTCGTCGGCAAGGGTAAAGGGTTGTCACAAAGGTTTCCATGACAAGGGTTGAACCTTTCGGCAAGTTAGCGAAAAGGTTCGCTAGTCAACAAGAAACGACGTTTTTCGTAAGGTTTTTAGTAAGATTTCCCGAAGCTTTTATCACAAGCTTGTTTCAGGCTTTTCAAATGCTGTTAACCCTTTCCGGCGCAAGGCATTAAATTTTCTGAAATATGAAAAACACATCATGAATGGGTTTAATTTATTGTCTAGATACTGGATATACATTTTTAAAAACTTGCCTCATTCCGAGGAAGGGAGTCGTCCCCCTTTGAGGATACCTCTGTCATATGAGGATCCCTTTGGACACAGCCATCTTGAAACTCTCAAACAATAATGTTGAATCTTACACAAAATCATAAATTAAAACTTCAAGAATATTGGAAGAAAATGGTCGAGTGAATTTGCTTAAACTGCAAACGTCAAGAACTCAAAAAAAATTCCTATCTCCGAGTCAAGAAATTTCGGCATTTTAAATCTATAATTTTTTCCAAAATGAAAGCGATATTTCTTAGTGCTGCCATCTGCATTCTAAAAGGAGAACTATCAGCTGCCTTTTTCTACAGTTTTCCGGGTTTCAAAGTGGAATGAGATTTGCTTAGAAAATTTTAAAGTTGGTGTTCTTTTGCGACTACCGCGCCGGAAAGGGTTAAGAGACCTCCTTCGGCGAACAAAATATAACCCCCTTCCCCTCCTCCGAAGCCGTACTCCTACAGAAGGGCCCAACCCCTTCTTTTATCCCCCTTCTTCTGAAGTCATCTTAGTGCAACTTAGAGTTACCTGAAATGTCAAATAATTAGATCAATTAGGAAACTTAATTAATCAAAGCTTAATTATTAATTTCAATTAATTTGATTAACCTAACTTTTAATGGAACTTACTTGTACGATTTAGCTGTAGATTGTGACTAAACTTCAAATTCCTCCGAGCCGGGGATCGAAACCGTGTTCATAGAGTTAGAAGACAAGCGCACTAATCAGTATACTGTATGGGGCTACACACGATCGGACAGGTGGTTCATAAAAAGCTTTCCTACGTCAATTTTGCGGGAATGGTTTCCGAAACGGTTTGTTGCGGAAATGCTTTCGCGGATAGCCTATGGAAAGTGAAATGGCAACCTTTCCGCAGCCTTCTTCACTATCCGGTAAATTTTATAATTAGAAACCTTCTGAATTAGTAATTTTGTGAGGAGTATACCTCGCGTCCCGCCGCCCCACCCCAAATCTGTTCTTCACCGCAGTTGTAAAAGTTTATCCAATGTTGTCACTCATTTTGAAGACAATATTGTTTCTAGGACACCAGACATCACAAATTGTCTCTCGTTGGGGTACCTCCTTTGCCCCTATATATACACTATCTTACAAAGCTATACTCACAATCTTGAGCTAACCAATGTACAATATTGCACACCTATATTATGCACTAATTTTACTTTTTTTATTTACAAAGCAAACACATTAACTGATTAATAAAATTTCATCAAAAATGTTCTCGATCAAGGTTGTAGAAAATTCTACGCTGTCTGAAGTCTTCAAATTTTTTATGACATCAATTGTTTGAGTAGAATCCTTGAAAACACGTACTTTCAAGAAAAGAGGAAGAACAAGATTAGATGGATCTAATCAGGAAAAAGCAACTCTCAACATGGAACTATGATCTTCTCTTTCTCTTTGTTTTCAATGCGAATCATTTACACAAATCTTTGCTTTCATCACTATTAACAAAATTAAAATTAAATGTCTGCTCTTATCAGTATTCAAAAAAATTACAATTAAATGTCTCGCCATTACCAAAATGATTCAAATCTTTTAAAGGTTTCAAACTCGCGATTGATTCTCCAACATACTGAAAGCATTAAAATGGCCACCATCTTCAACCGGAATCAAAAATTAAAGATATTTACATATAAGTCGTTTTATATGACCTGAACTAACCTTCATGCCATACCTTCATGTGTTTGGTCGTGACTGCTTAACAAACGAAAAACAAATTAACAGACAGACGAAATGCTGAATTGTCGAGTTGAAACAGAGACCTCGCTTCGCTCAGTCAATGAAATTCCTGTTCAATATAAGAAGAGTTTTATTGTGGTAGAAAGTAAACGGAATTCTCTGCAGTACTCTGATAATTATTAATTATTAATGAATGCTGTCTAACCGGCAGAGTGAGTTTTAGCCGTTTTGCGTAGAATAACCTGTCTGACTCGTGAATCGAATGAAAAGACTTTTGCTATTTGATACCGTAATTAATTAAAAGTAATAGTTTATGTTAAAGTCAAAATTCACTTAAAACTCTGTTAGACGTCGCAGGTATCCTTTACATTCTCATATTGATTGATGTAATAATAAATGCCCAAATAGGACGTGTCATCTGGTTAGAAGATTATACGGGGAATTAATAGGTCAAGGAATTGATAATGATGAAACTTTGAATGAATTTTTTAAAAAAGCAAATTATTCAAATCACATTTTTTAAAAACATTTTCTTTCACAGCAAATGCTTTAGCCCTTTAATAGAATAACTTTTGAGCATCCGTTTACTTTACATGTACTTTAGCGGTCACAACTGACCAATATTCCTATCAGAGGTTTATAGAATATTCGTTATTTTTTAGCTGTTAGATTGTAAAAATGCAACATCATTTTTCGGCTTTACCAGTACTTTTAAATAATTTAAATTTTCGCCACCAAAGTTTTTTCTTATCTTGTGGCATCTTTGGCAACTTTCAAATTATCAACGGAATTTTTTACAGTTTTATTAAATATCTTAATTTATCATTTTTATTTTTGTAGTAATCAACTTAATTATTTATTGCTTTAGTTTTTTATGTAATTTCTTTTAATGTTTCAATGTTTATTAAATTATAAATTACTTTATTCCACGGAACTATATGCTCGCCATTTGGAACGACGGAAGCTTTTGTGTGAAAACTGGTGTGAGCGTCTCCTGGCTGGAAGTTTTCCTTTGTCTAAAAGATATTGCTTT
This sequence comes from Araneus ventricosus, assembly GCA_013235015.1. Lineage (NCBI taxonomy): Eukaryota > Metazoa > Arthropoda > Arachnida > Araneae > Araneidae > Araneus > Araneus ventricosus. Next base: position 173,552 of record BGPR01002015.1, read on the forward strand.
AAGATTCTGGACTGAACGCTCGCACCCTGGAGGTTCGAGGCCGTTGGAGTTTTCATCCTTCGGTTCTCGGCCTCTCAGACGTGCTGACAGGCTTATAATAAAATCTGTTAGATGATATAGTACAATCTACCAAGGATGACAAGCAAGATATTTTTTAAAAGCCAGTTTTGAAAGGAAGACGATGCGTTGAGTGAACCGACTTTCCTTATCCTGGACTACACCAGAACGGCGTTGTAATACTGGTATGCAGAATGTGTTAAGAGAAGTAATCCTCTAAATCGACGGCGTTTCGCTAAGTGAAAAAAATCTACGACTAAAATAACCGAAACCAATTCAAATGGCAGTAAAAAATGCATTTTGAAAGCAAATTTTTGAAGGAGTATTCACCGAACTACTGGTGAATTGAGTGGCAGTAGCATACTGCATTTCAACAAAAATTTCAAATTGTGACTGGTCAAGACGTGAGCATTAGCTCAACAAGGCAGATGCAAAAATCTTCGTTCGTGAAATGAGTGTGTGCACAGTTATGCAACGACAAATTACAATTTCAACTGAGAGATCTCTTCTCCAACTTTAATTTAATTTTTATTTTCTTAGTATCTTTTTTAAATGTTTAAGCCTGCAGCGCTTTTGGTATTAATGTGTAGCTACATTTTTTATTTGTTTTTTGATGTGCTGGTTGTGTGCATCAAAACAATAATTTGTTATTTCGTTATTCTTGAACAGTATTAATTTAAAGTTGGCAGTAAATAATATTTAAAAAATTCTTAATAAAATTATTTAATTAAAAAAATTTTGTTTTCTTTAATCTCTCTATTTTTGTATATCAATGCAATGTACTACTTTTGTTTAAGCTATACTTCTACTATTGGCTATTAATTTTTAGGTAGTCTAGAAAAGTAGGTAATTACCTAAGTGAAACTTATAACTGTACTTTTATTTGTATTCTTTTTAGCACCAATTGATCTGTCATAAATATCATATATTCCCATCTATCATAATGGTGCGGTAAATCAGGATTCTAGACTGCTAAATTAAAATTCAAATATATTAATTTATATATATTAAATAATATAACTATAAATTAAAAGGTAAAAAATTATAAATAAGAAACAGAAGATTTAAACAAAAAACGATAACAATACACCTTTTTGCGTGCTCAACATCAACAAAAAAATTACAACAATTAATGTTTAAAACACATAAAATAGAATTTAGAATGTAAAATAGATTATTAGAAATGGAAGGAATGGATAAGAAAACGTATGACGAACTTTTTCGAAGACCACTCGTCATAGGAGTTCTACAATGGTCAAAATTTTCTGTCAGGGGTAAGATTATAAATCAAAAGTATACCCTTTGTGGCCTGAATTCTGTCCAACCGCAAAACGAGAAACATTTTGAAAAATCAAGAGGCAAAAATCCTAAATAAGATCCTAAAGAAACTAGAGTTTGTAAAATGATTTATTCTCTCTGCCGAAATTATGATGTAAACAGGAGTCGCCAGACGCGATATGACATAGAGAATAAAAAGTACTGGAAGCTAGCAACTAGCTCCATCTATGAAGAAAAATTCCAACTAAGTAATCAGAAGAAGAAAAGCTAATATTTAGGCAGTTATGACAAATAAAGGACAGTTATGATAAATAAGAGTTTTTAATTAATTTTTGAATAATTAATTTATAGTTAATATCTTTGTTAAATTTTGATAATTGTAACTGTTATATATATTAACCCATTCCCTCATTTTAACACTGGCGTATGTCTCGTATCAGTGACGCGCTTTTAAACGTAATGAGTATGGACAGTATCTATAAATATTATTGTCATAACTTATTTCGATTCATAAGGTTCTATTGGAAAACAGGTTTAGTTTGCATGACTTATAGACATCAGACCTTAACATAACAGTGGGACATACAGAGCTCCTAAGTTAAAAACAGGAAAAAGTGTTTACCTTTTTTCTTAAGGTTCTATTGGAAAACAAGTTTAGTTTGAATGTCTTACAATGAATGTTCGAATGTCTAGACATCAGACCTTAACATAACAGTCGGACATACAGAGCTCCTAAGTTCAAAACAGGAAAAAGTGTTTACCTTCTTTCTTAAGGTTCTATTGGTTGTTGGTTGAATGTTTGAATGTCTAGATATCAGACCTTAACATAACAGTCGGACATACAGAGCTTCTAAGTTCAAAACTGGAAAAAGTGTTTACCTTTTTCCATAAGGTACCGTTGGAAAACAAGTTCAGTTTGAATGGCTTACAATGAATGTTTGAATGTCTAGACGTCAGACCTTAACATAACAGTCGGACATAGAGAGCTTCTAAGTTCAAAACAGGAAAAAGTGTTTACCTTTTTTCATAAGGTACCGTTGGAAAACAAGTTCAGTTTGAATGGCTTACAATGAATGTTTGAATGTCTAGATAACTTAACGGTTATCCTTATAACGGTCCTTAACATAACGGTTGGACATACAGAGCTTCTAAGTTCAAAACAGGAAAAAGTGTTTACCATTTTCTAATATCAACCGCAGCAGGAGGACAAACTTCAATTTTCGCATGACCCCTCATCCGATAAAAACCAAAGCTTTAAACAAGAACCTCCAGAAAACTTACGCGATACCAGTTGGACTAACTTCCGAGTTAACCTCCGAATCCAAAATGCTTCAATATTTGACGTGTGCCAACTTCCCCCCCTTGCTTCGACAGTTGATTTGACACCTAACAGGAATATACACTTAGTCGGGCGAGCGCTGTCGGAATTTAAATTCCAACTCCGAGTCTGTGGCGCGAAAAGTTTGGAACGAAGGGAAATATTTGAAGTGATTGAAGGTGGAACTCTTTCGCTCAACTCGAGAGAAAATTTCGTAATGGATTCGTAAGCGTTCCCTTGGCAGTAGTCCATTGACTGCATAGTCTGGCTGCTAGGTTTAACTCTCTTCTTGCAGTCAATGGGGAGTAAGGAATCGGTAGGACTTCTGTCAATAGTTTGAGGTTCATTAATATGCAAAGTTTTGCTAACTTCTAAAGAATTAATTCCTTCAATACAGTTTTCCAAAACTTTCATAACGATAAATAAGTTCTGGCAGCGATTCTCGCCGTTTTAGTATTTGATACCCAACTTTGCATTTCAATTTCAATCACTGACTCTAACCCCTCCTCCCTTCTAATAAATTGTACTCATTTTTGTCTCACTCCCGGTCCACTTTGAAATTTTAACTCTCTAACGTCCTGTTATATTTAATTGTTATTCAGATGCAATTCTAGCAAATAGATACAAATATTTTTGCAGCGAAATGAATTTCTATTCATACACACCGCTATAAACCGATTCCTTTTAAATTTATATATAGTAGCGTAGTCCGTGAAATTATACCAGATAATTGAGACGTGATATCCATGGTCCGACAGAAGGATGTTAAATAATAGATATTATGTTGTTGGCCCTATCCCCTCCTCCCTTCTAATAAACTTTACTCATTTTTGTCTCACTCCCGATGTACTTTGAAATTTTAATTTTCTAATGTCCTTTTATATCTAATTGTTATTCAGATACAATTCTAGCAAATAGATACAAATATTTTTGCAGCGAAGTGAATTTCTATTCATACACAACGCTATAAAGCGGTTCCTTTTAAATTTATATATAGCAGCGTAGCCCGTGAAATTATATCAGATAACTGAGACGCGATATCCATGGTCCGACAGAAGAAGGTTAAATAATTGATTC
>BGPR01002015.1:177291-192513 GCA_013235015.1 Araneus ventricosus
GTTGACCCTACCCCCTCCTCCCTTCTAACAAATTTTACTCATTTTTGCCTCACTTAACCCTCTAATGTCCGGGTATATTTAATTGTTATTCAGATGCAACGCTTGCAAATAGATACAAATAATTTTGCAGCGAAATGAATTTGTATTCATGAACAACGCTATAATGCGATTCCTTTTGAATTTATATATAGTAGCATAGTCCGTGAAATTATATCAGATAATTGAGACGTGATATCTATGGCCGGATAGAAGAAGGTTAAATAATTGATTCCAGAATAACATGTTATTTTGCTTATATGTATTTGCTTGTTTTCACAGGTAACATGATATTTTTGTAATAGAACTTGGGAGACTTGTTCTTTCGACTTGTGTATAAGCACTACAAAACTGCAGCATCCCGACTGTGTTTAAGTGTACAAATACTAATTAATTTTGCTCTACATTTTAATATTTGATTCTACGAGGGTTGTATCGAAAGTAATAAGATTCTCTTCCATAAACTTTCTGCAATCTTGCTTAAGTTTCACCATAGGTATCACCAAGCATTTTGGCAAAATTGATGCAGATTCTCTGCCATAAAAAATGTGACAGCACCACAGCATATAAATCTTTTTGAAAGCTTTATTGTACAACAACTGTTGGTGGGAGCTACCACCTTCTAACTTTTGGAGGAAGGAAAGGAGGGTTCAAGTTCAATACCATCCAAGCGTTTTCACTCTGCATGTTTTAGTTCTCATGGCGGACACTAGTCTCTCTATTTTTTTTATCACATTTCCTATTTCTTAAAAAGTTAATTAAATTGTTTTGAAAATAAATAAACCACAAAAATTTTAATTATTAATTAAATAAACCCACAATTTTTCAATAAAATTTCTTCTCTATCACTGTACATTAAAAATGTTCATATTTGGCGAACTTTCCCTAATACGAAAGATATCTTAATATAAATAGAAGTCATTGTGGGTATGTATGTGGATATGTATGTGGGTATGTTCCACATCTCCTCCTAAACTACTGAACTGATTTCAAACAAATTTGAACACTTATTATTTAAAACAGGAGGAAGATTTAGTGTCAACTTTTTGAAGTCCGAAAGTTAATTAAACAGTCAGTTAATTAGAAATTAACCTAAACCGTTTTTCCGTGTTAACTTCGGAGCAAATTATCCCTCAAAAAATATTTTTATACCATCTTAAAGTTCAAACTTTTACCTTCTCAATGATATCAATATTATATCTGTGAAATGTTTCCTTCAACTTTTATTATTTTTTCAAAATTTAATAAATAATTGATTACATTCAGGCGATTTTGAAATAAAGCAAATTTAATGACATTCCGTTGCTAGGCAACGGTGAAACTACTATTATTTTCGGATGTTTCTGTTTATTTTCTTCAAATATCGTTTGGCAATGTTTTTATTGGTTCTAAAAGAATTCTAAAGCTTATTTAATTAGATTAAAAAATTGCTGCTGAACCTGCGTATTCTACGAAATAATAAATAAATAATATTTTAATTGAAAATATATAACTTTGAGTATTACGAAATTCGGAGTAGTGTATTAACGATGCCTAAAAGAAAACATAAGTCAAATTCCACAAAGACAAACATAATAAAGCTTTTGTAAGCAAATGGGGAAATAGGTGTTTGACGCTCCAGAAATGTCGTTTACAGGCAAGCATTGGATTAATGTAAGACGTAATCTTAATCTCTGTAGTTGGGAAGCTATGGTTTTTAATGTTTATTGTACATATTTTTATGCAGAGTGTATGTGCCTGTGTGTGTTCCTTAGACAAATCGACACTCAAAGAAAATCCGAACATGTGGTCTTCAAAACAAGATAAAGATCACTGTCAACTTTTACAAGTCAAAAAGTTAATTAAAAATTTAGCAAGATTTTGGCGTTTTTCCGCGATATGTACCAAAAATGTTAGGGGATTTCTAACACGCATGACTACATTAATATTCCATGCATGTACATTTCAAATGATTAATTATAAACTCTTAATTTTCTCCGGAGTTTGTACAATATTTAATTATTATTAAACACTCATATTTTTATTGAATTTTCAGACTAATAATTTTTTATACAAGTATTCGAATGGTAATCGTTGAATGATGTTTTGATAATAATTTTTCTGAACTCAAAAGCGTCTGAGCGAAATGATACATAACTACTTGCATCATTATTAAACACAAATCGTAAATCGTCTTTATAAATCAGACTTTCATTAAAATTAATTACTTATTTTTACCCTTAATTTTCTTTAACACTCTATAAAAGAAACGGGACTGAAACCAAAGAAAGGAAGTAAAATCAATTTCGTGGAAGATAAGATCTTCCTAATAACGGTTTTTTCCATTTAATTTCATGCTGTCGCACCTCCTGCTAAGTTCGAAGTCTAATGGAGCAGCAGAAAGAAAGGAAAAAGCGTTTGCAACAATTGCCGCAAAGTAATAACTATCTCATCTGGAAGGGTCCGTTGTTTGAGATCTCATTTATTTTTCCAACGCCCACTTCCTTGCCGGATGCTGACAGTTGCACTTGCTGTTTCAAGATTGGAAAAGCAGATACCAACGAAGTTGCCCGACGATGAATCAACTTGTTATAACTGGAAATCAATGACATATAATGATTTTTCAGGCGGAGAACTGCTGGATCAAGAAAAGTTTAGATTCGTGATATCGCTGAATGCAGAGCGTTGGAAAGACAAGCTTTTGCAGGAAAGATTGTAATGTGATACAATGTGTCAGTTTTATTTCATATCATGATTTTATCAAATGTCTTTATAAGGGAGTGATTCTAAACTTTTTGGATCGAAATTAAGCTTTACACATCAGTTTTCCATGGATTTGGAGATTCTAAATAACTGACACCAAGATGCAAAATACAAAAACCGTTGTTTGCTATGTGTGTTATAACTTAAAGGCGTGGGGCGGTACGATTAATTTGAAATGAGAAAAGGTCATTATTTCTTTGTTAGTAGAAATTTAAATCTATTTATGCGGTGATTTTATCTTTCAACATAAATTATTTAAAACACGATATAAATTAATAAAAAAATTAACAAATTAGTTTGTTTCGTTCGATTCACTTATTAATCCTCCTTTAATTGCGATTTGTAACCCAGATATCGTTTTTTTTGTTTTCAATGAAGTACAAAATAAATATAAATACTAATAAAAGGAATTTTTAATTGTGTAAGAGTTAGAAATACAAAAATAATAGCAGACAACTATAAGAAGTAAGAATACGGTGGATGACTTCATCAGAGGCCATTCATCCATGCAGATTCAAACCTGGAATAGTTTTTCTGTAGAGGAAAAAAGACATTAAGATCTGAATTAATTAATATTAATTTCCTCTAAGGCCTGAACCCATTTTGGAATATATTGGAATCGGAATGGGTTCAGGACTTAGAGGAAATTAATTAAATCAGACCTTAAAATCTTTTTCCTCTACAGAAAAACAGGGGGAAGACGAAAAATTCGTCTTCCCCCTGCAAGTTGAGAATTATTGTGGAATGACTTTTAGAATAAGTATCAAGTATCTTAGAATCGAGAGGCATAATTCTTTTTGGACCCAACAAGAGGAGGGCACGACTTGTGGAATTCAGATCGGGATGAGACTTGGTATATTAATAGTATACCGTTTGGGTGTTCATCCATTAATATATTGCCAGCCATTTCTGAGAAAGGTTCCAGCACTCAGACTTTATACACCAAAATAAATATAAATACTAATAAAGGGAATTTTTAATTGTGGAAGAGTTAAAAATACAAAAATTATAGCTGACATCGATAAGAAATAAGAATCCGGTGGATGATTTCACCAGAGGCCATTTATCCATGCAGATTTAAAACTGGAATAGTTTTTCTGTAGAGGAAGAAGACTTTAAGGTCTGAATTAATTAATTTCCTCTAAGGCCTGAACCCATTCCGATTCCAATATATTCCGAAATGGGTTCAGGCCTTAGAGGAAATTAATATTAATTAATTCAGAACTTAAAGTCTTTTTTCCTCTACAGTAAACCTATTCCGGTTTTGAATCTGCATGGATGAATGGCCTCTGATGAAGTCATCCACCGGATTCTTACTTCTTATCGTTGTCAGCTATAATTTTTGTATTTTTAACTCTTCCACAATTAAAAATTCCCTTTATTAGTATTTATATTTATTTTGTACTTCGCAATTTTTTCCTGGGTGATGCTGTATTTGAGCACACCAATTAAATTGCTTCTATTATTTTTTATCTTTTCAGATATTCAGTCCTTATTTTTTGTCTTTTTAGATATTCATTCCTTATATACCAGAAAGTTATCACCGTTCATCGTAGCATGATTTGTAGATTTCCATCTTGACAGCCGCAATTCAATAGTGTTAATAACTTATTTAAAAGTAATTTAAAGAGTTAATTCCAATCAAATCTTGCATCATCATTGAAAAGTAAAGTAGTATCTGTTGGACACATGAATATATACAATATTTAAATATATTTTTCATTGTAAACGAACGATTATACATAAATTTTTCATTGATAATTTAATCAGTGAAAATTTTTAAAACAATTTTTAATTTATAATCTAGTGACACATGAAATTTCTTTTCTGCTTTCTTTCATTTTCATTTTGTTAAGGACAATTAGCTAATTCATTTACTACTACAGGGTATTTAAAGTTCTGCAATGTATAAAATTTGAAAAGAAATCATTAGGTTAATAAAATATGATTTTTAATTAAATCACGAAAATAAAATTAAATAAAGTGTTTTGATTTACTAAAAATCCAGATTCTCTCTCTATCAAAATATAATTTTATAAAATATAGGTAGCTAATTTTTCGATTTCTTACTACAATTCAGGTATTTTAATCAATTTCTTCATTGCATCTTTCAAAAAATTCTATAGATTACACACAATTAGATATAATTATTTGAAATTCTACATATTACCCACAGTTCTTGTATGATTTCTACCATCGAAATGAGACTCAATGCCACGATTAGGGAAAGTACTTAGTACTTTTATTAGGTACTGAGTACTCTGGAAACCCAATACTCAGCTAAATGGAGGAGGCCTGACCTACACCGAAGACAATCTCTCTGAAAATTGGAGTAAATAATCACCGAAGAATTTTCTTGGCTTCTTTAGGAGTTCCCAAGTTCATCAAACCTATCTTGAAGATAATGAAACCTTCTAAGTTCCACTCTTTTCTTTTATACCAATCACAAAGTCTGAATTCAATGGGCAGGAACTCTTTAGGTGCCTCTTTTACTTTGTAGAAACCTCATTTGCTCTCTTCCTTTGAGAATACTGCTCATCGAAATCTTCCAATCAATGTTTCAAGAGTCTGTTAACAGTTGCCAATCACGAAAATTCCAAACCACCCATTTACTCCACCCACTTCCTTTGCGATGATTGGACATTACTGCTGTCAACCCAGACCCTGAGACAGCCTCTATTATTACGAAACACCCCTCCCCCCAAAAAATAGGATTTTGTCCCAGAAGTATGATTGGCGTAACTAGCTTTCAATGAAGAAAATTCCAACCTACCCATCATGTCTTTCGAGACGATTGGAGATAACCGCTATCCAGCCAGCCCCTTGGGACAGCTCCTAATCATTCCAGATTTTCCAAAGAAAGGGCTGTTTTCACTAACTTTTAACCTTTTCCAATCGGCGGTACATACGCTGTACCGGGAATTTTTATTCCTTTAAATTCGGCTGTGGTACAAGTGTTGTACCGAGCATTCGAGTGACGGTTCTTTCCCCCTCTTTCTCCTGGAAGGAGTTTCACGACCCATTCAAGAACGTGAGTTCTATTGTCCGTAGTTGGGTGGGGATATTTTTCGCCAATGTTATCAGTTGTAAGGTCTTATTCTACATTTTTGGCGATGTTTAGGGACAACAAATTCCAAAAATCTGAAAAGTACTCCATTCGATAATTTTACGCTGACGATAAAAGCCGAAATTTTCTTTTCTAGTGTTTGTTTCATGGATTTTTTAGAATGCCTCAAAAATATCTCACGGATATGGGGATTGAGAATGTGATGAAGAATTTGGATGAAGGAAATTTTGATGATAATTATTCAGAGAGTTGAGAATCTGAAAAAGTATTTGGAAAGAAAGTACTATAAACAGAAAATAAGACTCTTTTAAGAGCCCAAAGGTTTTAAAAAGTAGAACACGTTTTTGCATATTTAAAACAGACGTTTAAAAAAAGTATTGCTTAGAACAAATTTTTCCCTTTTAAAATTTAAGATTTAAGTTTGATTTAGGGACAAAACTTATTCAAGAATATATATTAATAATTTTTGTCAAAACATTAAAGATTCATAAATGCATTTAACCCAGCAAAAAATTATTTTCAATGGAATATAAGAAATCAGTTAAATGCTTTACCTTTGTTTGCTGAACTTTGGCTTTATTTAGTAGCTTTTAAACGTATTCATTTAAGTTAAAAACTGTCATTTCCTTCCTGGAAATGTTTCATCATTTTTTTCAATCACACTTTCTCATATTTGAACTCAAAAGATTTTAAGGATATTTATTTCTTTGAACACTAAACAAGGCTTCAATTTGGGAAGTACAATATTTAGGAAAACATTTCAAATATATTTTACCTCAAATTTTGTTCTCCTGTTGCCTGTTTCGTCGGATAATTTTGATAATATGTGGTGATATTATTCATTATGGTATTTGACTATGTAAGTTTAATCTAAAACTTTAGAGAGTATGCATACTTAGAGATCTGTAACTGGTCATATAATTTATTACTACACTAAGTAAGCACCTAAATTATAAAAAAAGTTCACAATCGAATCAATGCAATCTCAGAGAAATGTAGTTTTGAGATTACAATAACATTTCAGTTCACATTTGACATATTAAATGCTCTTTTAATATATATACTCCTTGAAAATATGGTTTATAAAATATATAAGGTTTTATTGCCTATTTCTTTTAAATGTTAATTAACGCAATATATAACTTTCGGTTATGTTAATGTTTTTAATATTTAATACTGAATAAATATTTATATTGTTTTTTAAGTAACTTGAAAAAGTTGACTGGATTAAGAACTGACCATAAAAAAATTATAAGACTATTTTAACACACAAATAACGATTTCCTACTGTATAATGTTTCTTGTATAATGTGTATCTTTGTATAATGTGTATCTTTGTATAATGTTTATCTTATATTTAAACAATTGATATCATATCACTTTGTTTCAGAAGAAGTAATTTGTGGAGATGAAAATAAAATTGCGAATGAAACAAATAAAAATTATAAATATAAGCCCCTTTTTTCATATATGATTATTATTAAATATCCCATTTAGATCAATTTTACTCTCTAATTACCTGAAATACTGTACTTTCAATTCGAGTAGAAAATCTATTTTAATTTTAGAACTTACTTTAAAAAATAAATCTTGTATACTGCAAAATGAATAATAATTATAGGAACGAAATAAGTTCTTCAAAGCGAGAAATACATTCAAATAAAAGTGGGAGGGAAGAATTTAGAAAAAAAATTATTGAAACATATGTAGCCAAACCTAGAGACCTTTCTGACATTGGAATCATTATTGACCAGAAAATGGCAGCCCTTCCCCTCACCCCATTGTAAAAAGAATGCCTTAACAATACTGCATGGAGTGTCAATGGTCATACTGGTCTTTCTAGTGGGGGAAAGAAGTGATCTCCTCTGCTCTAAAAGTAGCCGAACGAGGGATATATTTTCCTTCGATCTGCGCCGAGTCCTACAGGTTAAACAAGATAATTCTAATCCAGTCATTTGACACTAACTACTTCCTGTGGGAGGATTGAAGATAACCTCATTTGCGCTCTTCCTTTGAGAAAACTGGACTCAGAAATCCTCCAATCAATGCTTCAATAGTCTGATAACAGCTGCCAATCACGAAAATTCCAAACCACCCATTTACTCCACCCACTTCCTTTGCGTCTAATGGCGATTACCGTTGTCAACCCAGTCCTTGAGACAGCCCCTATCATTCCGAAATCCCACTCCCCCAAAAAAGAATTTTGTCACAGAAGTAGGATTGCGTAACTAGCTTTCAATGAAGAAAATTCCAACCTACCCGTCATGTTTTTCGAGACGAATGGAGATAACCATTGTCCAGCCGGCCTCTTGGGACCAGGAATGGCGATAGAGTTTGCCCGACAGGGGGCCCGGCCTGCTGTACGGGGGGACGAGTGTAATGAAATTGGTCTCAAATTTTCGCCAGATTCTTATTTATCAACTGCAATAGAATACCCAGTACAAAAAGTTTCCCCGACGGGGGCACCTGGTCCCCCCTCTTGCGCCACCCTGGTTGGGACAGCTCCTTATTATTGCAGAATTTTCCAAAGAAAGGGCTGTTTCCAATAACTTTTAAACAAGAAAATTCTAATCCCGTCATTTGGCACTAGCTACTTCCTGTGGGAGGATTGAAGATGACCGCTGCCCAGCTAGCTCTATAGGCAACCATCTTTCAATCCAGAATATATTACTACTCTCAGTTTTCCGCTCTCAGTGGAAAGACGAAACTGGTTCATCAAGGAGAATATTAAAAGAGCAAGAGTTCGCTAAGTTTCTGCTATCAGAAATATTTCAAGTTGAAGGCGAGATTAAACGATCAGCACGTCATAAGTTCAGCATTACCATTGAATTAAGTAATACCCTCAACTGCTCCATTAACTTCTTGATATACATTGTTCTAATTGTTTATTTCTCAGAATTTGGTATTCTAGTGCTTAAAAACTTTTTTTTCAATCATGTCGATTGCGTTTAAATGCAAGAAAATAATATTTTGAATTAATTAACTGACTTTCAACTTCATTTATAATGACTATAAATTCAAATCAAACCCTTAAAGTCCACACACTTTTTTATTTAAGATTTCTAAAGAAAATCTAGAATAATGAATCTAGAAGAAAAATTACCCTCATAATATTTTTTAATGTGAATGAAATTAACCCAGTTAACTTTTAATGTTGCATATCAAATGAAATCTGCTTTTTAAATAATATATAAGCAAAAAGAATGAGACACTGCCTGCAAGATTACAGATTCACAAGTTCTAAAATATATAAAGCTGAATTTTTTGCGATACAACTTCTGTGCCGCACATATATATATATATGGGTTGGTACAGGTACTGTGACAGCAATAGAATTTAATTTTCCTCGCTTAGCTAATTTATCAAAAGCTCTAATTACTCTGTTCATAACTTCACGCTTCTTATTCTTGTGTATCAACGGATAGCTGAGGGCTAGATTTCTTACTGTTAGAGACAAAAGATATGTCAACCCATGGATTATTATTGACATGAAAATGGAAGAAGCACTTTGTCTTTCTGAGTAAATCTCCGATTTAAGAAGGTACCTTGAGATCTGTTATAGCTGTAATCTAAAGATTAAATTGGGATATGCTTTTTATAGATTTGATACAAATTGTGAATACACCATGGATTCCATTGAAAGTTGGGCTAAGATAAATCAATTATCTAAAAGTACAGGTAACAATCTCGGAATCAACTCCAACGCAAAACATTTTTAAAAATTGAAGCCTTTAATACAGTTATCATTATTATCTTTGATTAGATTTCAGCTTATGTCAATCGTAAGCAGCCTTCACTTTTTGTTATACAGCGCAGATGTTTCTTAATATTTTGCCCGTTAGATGTCAGCACGAATCAAAACTAAGGTTTATGTATTTAGGTGAGGTAAGTGCAAATTACGTACTTAATATTCTTGATATGTAAGCAAGAAATTTTTTGTCAACAAAGAAAATTAATTCATAGGAAATTAAAATGTTATGCTTCTTTGTTTAACTTTAATTCGTATATTAATCCATGAAACTTTTTTAAACATTATTTCTTTGAAAAATTGTTAAAAGTCAAATTTTATTTAACTAGAACTTTTTAATTAACTAAATTTTTGTATCATTGTACAAGAACCATAGTATTTAAAATTAATTATTCTATGTGGTTTCTTAGATATTAATCTAAATGACCACATGGTCATTCAACATCAAATATTAGATTTTTTTCCCCTCTGTACTTCTCTGTTTGATTCTATCAAAACAAATAATTATAAAATCAAAAAAATTACAAGAATTAAAATAAAAAATTCTTTTTGATAGAAGATATTGTTATGAATATTAAAACTAATGCACCGTAGATATAAAAAAATAGTACATAGAGTATAGATGCATGAATAAACAAGTGGTTACAGAATGGTTCAAGAGTTACACATTAAGCAGTAAAATATAAACTTTCTTCTTTCAGTAAAAGTCTGCATTTTACAAAACGATTTTACTATAAAAAGTCTTATAATTAAACTTACTAATAATACTTTTCGCAGCTAATAAGCTTTGTTTTAATAAAATTTTAAATGTTTTAATTTAATTACTTTTATTGGAATAAGTTTTCAAAGAAAAAGACTGTTTCTTATGATTTTGTTTTATCTTTATTAATTTTAGAATTCCTCACAAGAATACCAAGATAATAACACAGCCAAATAAATATCAGAATTCTGAAATATAATAGACAATATTTAAAAAAATAACAAAATATTTAATATGACATAAAAATGATATGTAGATATGACAAAACGAACACATATTTGAATTTTATGCTCTTTAAGTTGATCGAATAATATAAAGTATCAAACGAAAATAAATCATTTTTATAATTATATAATATTTTTCAGAATCAGTGCATTTAAATAATCATGTCTTATAAAACTTTAATATTTTGGAAAAAAAAAAAAAGAGTTAATTTTTATTATAAATATTTGTAGTACAATAAAATTTACAAAGAGGGCAGCACCGAACTTTAGAAATATCCTCATACGGAGATCCGTGTTCTCTTTCATTTCGCCCCCTCCCCCCGTTTTATTTGTTTAATCTTAATTTGTTAGAATTTTTATTGAAGCAAGATTTTCGTTATTTGATTGTATCTTTATTGGTTATTTGAATATAGACAATATTGTTCATGCAATCACTGGATGCTACTGCGTTGCGCACTAAAGGTATATTGTTATCACTTTTGTTTTATTTCTTCTGGTTCTTCTGTAATTTCTTTTCTGTATAATTAAATATCTTTCTTTTGTATTTTATTGGAAGTATCTTCATTTTTGCGCCATTCTGTATTCACTTGTATTTATACTCATATGAAAGTATTCTGATTTTAAAATTTACATTTTAACATCAAATTCTCCTCAAAATCTTCTCTGTTAATGAATTTAACATGATTTAGTCACAAAATATTAATGCAAATGCTTTGTTTGCCAACTGCGAAGAATAACGACTTCTTAAAAAATAAATTTCGTTTCAAACTTAAAAATCAAAGTTATTTTTTTAAAAATAAATAAAAGCTTAATCATATTTATTATTAATGAAATTTAATTTTAATAAGATTTTATGAAAAAATAACGCAATGCCACGAACATATAATATGCGTAGGAAAGTTCCCAAAATCCATCGCTCTCTTCATTAGACTGCGGTCCAAAATGATCAGGTCAATTTCAAAATATCCCTCGTGGTGCTTCAAACCGGGACTTTAACCCTTTCCGGCGCAAGGCATTAAATTTTCTGAAATATGAGAAACACATCATGAATGGGTTTAATTTATTGTCTAGATATTGGATTTACATTTTTTAAAAACTTGCCTCATTCCGAGGAAGGGGGTCGTCCCCCTTTGGGGATACCTTTGTCATATGAGGACCCCTTTGGACACAGCCATCTTGAAACTCTCAAACAATAATGTTGAATCTTACACAAAATCATAAATTAAAACTTCAAGAATATTGGAAGAAAATGGTCGAGTGAATTTGCTTAAATTGCAAACGTCAAGAACTCAAAAAAATTCCTATCTCCGAGTCAAGAAATTTCGGCATTTTAAATCTATAATTTTTTTCGAAAATGAAAGACATATTTCTTAGTGCTGCCATCTACATTCTAAAAGGAGAACTATCAGTTGCCTTTTTCCACAGTTTTCCGGGTTTCAAAGTGGAAAGAAATTTGCTTAGAAAATTTTAAAGTTGGTGTTCTCTTTTGCGACCACCGAGGCCGGAAAGGGTTAATATAACTAAGCTAAACCTAGAACTAATATTAAAAGCCTCTATGTACTTCATTACCAGTGCACTTTTCAGTTTGATTTTCCTTCCTTTTGTGAACAAAGTAATAACAAAAGAGCAGGGCCGGCTTTTAGCCGATTGGAGCGATTGCTCCAAATGGGGCCCCGCGCAAGATTTCTATCTACTA
Organism: Araneus ventricosus; assembly: GCA_013235015.1. Lineage (NCBI taxonomy): Eukaryota > Metazoa > Arthropoda > Arachnida > Araneae > Araneidae > Araneus > Araneus ventricosus. The sequence continues at coordinate 189,565 of BGPR01002015.1, forward strand.
TCCTCTCAGTTCAGTGGCGTAAATAGGGTGGGACGGACGGGGAGCTTGCCCTGACAGCAAAGAATTGAATTTAATGATTTCTGATAAGTAATTTTTTTTTTTTTAACTTTCTCGTGTACAATGAGAAAGTATTGTAATAATCAAAAATTCGACCTCTATATGTACGTTTAACCCTTTCCTGAATCCAAAAAACAAACAACTTTCGCATTATGTCTATCGGTGGGTATTGAGAACACTAGAACTCAAAAGTACAGCAATCTAGATGAATGAAATTTGGTATGTTGTCTTGTCATCAAAATTCAAGATCTGTGTCAAATTTCTGATCCAAATGGTCGAAAGTAAGACATCCAAAATGCATACTCGGGTTTCTTATTAATACTGCGAATTTTAAAATGCGTCATATTTAGTAAGTTTATAAAAAAAATCGTGGGAAACACTGCCGTTGATATTTTTCTTAACTCTAAATTATAAGATTCTCAAAAATTAAAAAAAAATGAGTAAAACTTTTTCCAATCGGGCCGCGCATCTCCTAAAGCCGTTTCTGAAAAAGAGTAAAAAACAGACAATTCGATAGTTTTCTCGTACTCAAAATTAAACGTAACAATTATATACTACAATGAATAAATTTATTTAGAAAAAATTGTTTTATATGTGTTTTAGAATACTTATTCACTAATTTCTATTATCAGTGCTACTGGCCGAATTGTATTCGAAATATGAGTAACGAAAGCGCTACGGATTTTACATTTCAAGTTTTTGTGTTTTGATGGGGCTATAGCTGAATGTTTGCAGATATTTCTCAAGGTGGGAATTTAAAATGACGTATTGAGCAGTTTATAATTCATGGGCGTTTTCAAATTTTGCCATTAAATACTATGTGAAAACTTAATCACGTGACATTCTAAGGGTAGACTAACAATAATAACAGCCTGTTTCAATTTCTAGACAATTATTTCATATTTCAATCTCTTGCAGAACAAGCTGCAAAAATCTATAAATTGGCATCAGACTATAGCTGTAATGCATTTTGTTTTTTGCATTTGAACAATCTTAAAGCATTTTGATTATTTTAAAATGCCAAACAATTCTTAACACATTACAGACATGATTTTCGCTTTAACCATATTCATTTTTTATCTAATTGCTCTCTCATATAAGTATACAGTGAGAAAACATTCTAATCGCCATAAAATTCGATTTCGACGTTTTGATTGATTTTGACGTTTTAAAAGCCCCGGAGCCCGAAAAAAACATTTTTGGACACTTGTAAGAAATATTGTTAAGGACTATAAAACTTTCATTTTGATGCAATATACATTTCACATAGAGATGGGCGCAATATCTAACATTTCGTATATAAAAAAAGAAATATTTCACTTTTCATTGAGGCATAGAAGGAAACTAAGGGATTTTTTTATTAATTTGTCTAAATGATTTGAATCCCTACCCTTCCTGTTTTTCCTCCTTCTGTTTTGATTTTCTTCTTCGAATACAGATGGCGCCATGGTTCTAGTCTTTCTTCACAAATTGAAAAGGAGAATTATTTATTTAGGCGGGAAGTTCGAGTTGATTTGTAATAAAAGTGAGGACATTTTATCTCTCTTCAAAGCGTAAGTTTATTTTTATGAAGGCTGTTATTCAGCCCATCGGCTAATATTTTTGAATTAATCTTATTAGAGATTTTATGTTTGTGTTTGATTTTCCCCTTTCTTTTAAAATAATGCTTAGTAGAGGGTACTGATCTCCTTTGTCTTTTGTTAGGAAATTTCGAAGTAAGAGAAGCTATATTTGAAGTAATGCAAGCTTCTTACAGAAAAATTTCCCAAATATTTTGAATTCATTTAGAATATAGTCCTTAGCCCTTGACAAAGTGGACTAGAATGGATTCCTTGGTTGTCGATTCTCTCAGATTATTTTTCTCAGTTTTGTGCTTTCTTTGAATGATTTTCATTTCCATTGGTTTTTTTTTTTTTTTTTTTTTTTTTATATGCAGCTGCAATTGCGCGCTACTTAAACATTTTCTAAATTTTATTGTTTAAATTTTGTTGTTTCTATTTAAAGTTTAAGTTAAATTTCTTAAAATTTGTTTATTCTACTTTTTCTAGTTTATTGTTTTTAAGCACTAACATTTCGTATCATATAAAGGTATGGTTATTTAATGTTTTATATTCTATGGTTTACAGTTTCAGTAAGTTTGTATGTTGAACAATCCTAACGTTTAAAGATAAAATTTCTCTTTTCATATTTTAGCATTGTTTTTGTTAAAGTTTGTAAGCGTTAAAAATTTAATTACTCTGAATTTATTAACAAAAAATTCCCTTTTTGCGTCCATGTGTGATTTCATCCGACAGTTTAAAAAAATCTACGAAATTTAATGCTGAATCAATTCTATATTAATGAAGACAAGTCTATAAAATTCTACACAAAGAAGAAAATTTTGAAAACGAAATGCATATCAACGGATGCTATTAAATATAATGCAAAACAATAACTTAATGAGACTTTTTATGAATGGTTTCGATTTATTTTTCACTATGAAATTTCTCTCTTGAAATTCTTAGGTTCTAAATTTTGGCACGTTTAAAATAGTTACAAAGCTAATCTTCAAAATATTTTGGAAATGAGGTTCTGTATTTGATGTTTTTTATGTTGGAATTGTAGATGAATGTTGGACGTCAAATATAAGTAACTTCAGTATCAAAGAGCTTTTTCTTCTGAAAAATTTTACAATATACTGCTTTTTCAGTTCTTTCCTTGCCAACGTTTCGAGCTTCTTTATATTGTGTTATTTTTTTATTATCATCTAACTTTTAATTATATTTTCAATATGTTAAAATAATATACATTTTCAAAAATATAAATAAATAAATCTATAATATTTGATGTCTTTTATGTTGGAATTATAGATGAATGTTGGACGTCAAATATAAGTAACTTCAGTATCAAAGA
>BGPR01002016.1:0-67967 GCA_013235015.1 Araneus ventricosus
CTTGTGTTGACATTATGTTAAATTTCTTCATTCAAAACTATGCATACTTCATTTCTTGTTTAATTACATAACTATATTTTCAACATTGAGTTAAAAATTTCACATTTTGCAATCAATGGTTTATAACAAGAAACATATTTTGGTGGCTTTAAGAATTGGAATGAAATATAAAAAAATAAAAATGAAATAGTTACTGAAAGGAGTCGATGAGGTGGTGGTGCTCCTTCCTTATAAATATTCATTTGAAACATTTATAAAATGGATGCGTTGAAAAAGTCTTGAATAAGAATATAATCTATTCTCAACCTTTGATATTCACGTTATTCTTGTTTCAACATCCTTTAAAATGATTAATGTGAGCCCAAAGAATATTATTAATCATAATAGAATAAATGCCTCAGATAAGTTATCTGTCTCCAAATTGAAACTTTTCTTCGCAAAGAGTCATGTCTTTCGAAATTCATGCATAATTTTTCGAAGCTACATTGTTCGAAATTCCCTTTAAGCCATTATTTATTTAGCAAAACTGTTACTGACGAAAATTTTCACTTTTTTAAGTACAATTGATTGTTTTAACATCTCCACCTTTTCTTAGTATGATAAATGTTAAAGAATAATTACTTACTTCGAAACAAATTTATGTTTTAACTAAATTGAAGAACGCCGTTGAAAGATAACAGATAAAGCTTTTGTCTCGAAATGCGCTTGTCGTAAATTAATTTCTTTAAGTCTCAACACAACAACAGAGTTATTAAATTGAAAGAAAGTAGTAATAATTTTTTATTTCTCTTAATTTGACTGACTAAACCATTGAAATAAACAACATGCAAGGATAACTGGGAGTTTAAATGTAGCAAAATAAATTAAAAACATTCTCATCGCAGTTGAGAGCATCTACTTATGCCAGATTTTATTCAAAAAATGAAATAAATAAACTAAAAAATGAATGATAAAGTTAAAACTAATATCTTATCAAAAATTCTTACATGATTATTGTGAGCGAAAGGTATGAGAGAAAATAGTCAAATAAAAAATGTATAATCAAATCGCGCTCTGTGTTCATCATTTATTAAAGAAATATTCCTTCAGCAAAGAAATCAAGATGTTATACTGATTCTTTGTAAAGTTATTGTAATTCTTTGAAAAGTATGTGCAACGGAATTTTATTTTAACTTTTATTTCATCTTTATTTTGAGTATTTGAAATTGCGTTAGTTTATAGTCTCCCATTTACCAATACTTTTCGATTTTCCTTTGAAACTTGTCACAAGAACATGCAAATAAATTAGTTACTTATCTAAGCTATGACTAAGCTAAGCTAACGACTGCTTGGATGAGAAGTCACTAGATACATAAGCTTGTCCTGGCTTCCCGTCACCACTTTTAGCAATGATGTGGCGATTCGTCGTCTCCGATGATGGGGTATACCTCCTGCGGGAGGGGTCGAGTCGTGGCCAGCAGTGGCTATTAGGAATCCTCTCTCAATTCCGATATTGATGTTGTAATGACCTTCATTCAGTTTGTGTTGCATCGGCAGGTCGAGATAACTCTATATGTGTCTCATTAACTTGTAAATTATTAGAATTATGAATTCTGCAGTCACAGAATAAATTTAAGCTACAGATGCTCTTTTTGTTTGCGTTTAATATTATATCAGATGTGAGTAGATAAATAAGAAATAATTCTGACAATCTATTAAAGCTTTAAGCTGAAACCATTAAAAATGACTATAATGTTAGCAATATATTTTAATTATTCAAGACTTGCTGATAGATTCTCAGATCATAACGAGTTAAACGCAAACTTTTCGTGAACTTCACAGAAGAAAATCGTGACTAATTTCCATATGAGAACAAGGAGCCGCAGGTTTTAAAATAGAAACTGATCTTTTAGTTCCAGTGGAACTTTACCATGAGGTTTCACCAAAGCCTATCAGTGAGAATCTTATCATCAGAAAAAGGAAATTGTAGTTCATATCGTTAAAAACTGGAGAAAAACTAAGTAATTTTTTCTTTACAGAATATAAAATTATAAGATCTTTACACTTGCAAAACTACGTGAATGAAGCATACACCCGAGTTATGACATTTTTAAATAGAAAACTTGATTTTCAAACGTATAAGCATCTGACAACTTTACAGTCTGTTAAGAAATTATAAGACCACTTTAATTTTGGAAATTATGGAATAAATAAAGGTTGTAATTATGGTTTAAACACATTAAATATGATATTATTATGATTAAGTTACAATAATTTGGAATAATGCAATAAATGATTAATTGAGCAAAAATATTAGAAGCAAATGAAAAAGGCACTGTTAACAAATTATACGACCACTTGTCTAAAAGCCTGAAAAAAGTATGAAAATTAATATGATATTGGTCCTCCATTTTTTCTAATAACCTCAAACACTGTTTTCCATTGAAATTACCAGGTGGTTAAGTTCAATTTCAGAAATGTTATGTCATTCTTTTGTAAAGGCTACTTTCCAGTTCGTTGGAAGATGAAAACAGCTTATTATTAACATAAACTTTGCGATATAATATTCTCCAAAGAATTTCCATGGGGCTCAAGTCAGGACTTCCACTCGGCCATGACAAAATATTAACTTTTTCTTTCTAAAACCATTCCTGGATGGGTTTAGATGCATGGCAAGGAGAATTGTCCTGCTGACATATCAAGTTTGCGCGACCTAATAATGCCCCAAACGGTATCAAATTATCATATAGCATAGTCAAATTATCACTGTGCAGAGCCCACACGTCCTGAAATTCGCTGTAAATAGTACAATCCATCATGAGTACCATTACTGATCATGAGTGCCATTATTGATCACCCTCCCATTTATCGTCTGAAGCATTCTTTCTGTTCTTCCTCAAATCATGCCAATAGTGTTTGTTGCCATCGGGACCGTCAAGGTTAAATTTCTTTTCATCAGAAAACATAATGTGTTTTCACTCATCGTTCCATGACATGATATTTTTAATGACATAATTTGTTACATAATTAGATCGCGAGAACAAAATTAGGCCATTAGGTGAATGCCTCAATTTCCATACGACACCATCGCTTTTGAAAGAACAAGTAATACACAAAGTTTAACAGCAGCAGGTTGCACGTTTAATGCGTTGAAGAAATCAAAGTATTTTCGGCATCGGCGCATTTTAAACGAATTTAGGTAGAAGAGACAAAGAATCTTCCGCAGCATTTGCAGTTTCGATAACGCACGCACGAAATGCCTCGTTTCACCCAGAAGATACATCCACGGAGATTTGTAAACAGAAGCTTCCCTATTACTCTCAGTCCATTTCAGGCGATCGTGAGTTACTCGCCTTCTTTATAGATCGTTAATGACTCGGCGTAGCAAAGCCAAACAGAAAAAGGAGGAGACTGGGGCTCCCGTAATGGAGGAAGCAAACATTTTGCTGTCTCTTTCCGGCCCTTGTTAAAACGGGACAGAAATTTATCCCTCTGTTAGATACGAGCTTCTCATCAGGAGGGTGAACCGGCTGCAAATGGAGTCGTAATTCAATTGCCGGCAAAAACGACTTCAGGCTAAACTTTCCCTGGCGATTGCTTGATTTTCTGTTTCTTTGTCTTGGTGGGGAATGTGAATGATTGTCTGATTATATATCGTATGACATCTCTTTAATTTTCATCGCATTTGGTATCACAGCTTTAGATTCGCAAATCCAGCTATCCAAGCGTGATTTACATTTTTACACATTTTTACTTAATGCGAATTGTTTCAAGTTTGTAAAGATGGAATTTCGTAATCGATTTTTTCTCTCACTTCCTGATGTGCTAGGGTTGGAAAGTTTTTACATTTGTGTAATCTTCACCAGTGAAGGTTTTTCGCACAGGCGTTAGAGGTACTCGACTCGTGCCTCGAGAATCTACGGGGCCTCAGAACCTAGTCGACTATCGAATACAGCTCAGGCCATGCCTGTGGCTTCATATTTACAAAATCAGCCACTGTTCCTCGTGATAATTTATTTTATGTATTTTATGCATTCTTCATGATAATAGCATTTACGTATTTTTCATGCCATCCATAATTAATTAATGGATGGAATTGTCAAATAATGGGTTAATTTAAATTAAATTTTGATTCCGTATGCATGATACTACCTACTAGTGAGTTTGAGGAAAATGTTATTTGAAATAACCATAAGATTTATAACAATGAATTATAATTTATACATTACAAAGTAGAAAATAATTAATATAAAGAAACTAATTTTCAATAAGCTAAGTGTGTTTTTTAAAACCTCTTTTACACATCTTATCACATATATAGAATTGAGATGAAATTCAAATTTTCCCCTCTCCAATTTTGGCGTTATATAATTTCACGCGTTTTTAAAGTTCGAAAGAAAAATTTAAAATTCTATTATCATGTGAAAATATCTTGTTGCTTACCGTAAAGAGCAGGTTGTTCATCAAAACACAGACAAAAACAAGTTCTTCAACATTTTCAAACTAGTGGCTCATTTTAATGACTACCAAGCGAAAGCTTGATGGAAAATGGAAAGCTGCTTTCATTTGCAACTCATTCCATTTGGTATTTTGCTTTACATTACTGGAAAACTGAAATATAATTTTTAAATGCTTACAGATTGTTTTCAAAATTATGCTGTTATATCGCTTGCTTACTTCAGCTGAGCTTCTCTTTAATTTAATCAGACATTCTAATGCATAAATTATCATTAGAAACATTAGAGAAACGTTATCACTTTTAGAAATCTTTTTTAAACAAGTGAATTCATTTACATACAAACTTACTTTATAGTCCTCAAACGGATTATTATTGAATAAAGAATGTCTCTTGATGATACTTTGTTATTGTTAAAAGAAATACAAAATCATACAGGAATCAGTTTCATTTTGATAGTCGCTGGTAGAAAATTACATTCTTTAATTCATTCTTTATTAAACAATATTCCTCTAATAGATTATTATTGAATAAAGGATGTTTCCTGATGATGCTTTGTTATTGTCAGAAGAAATACACAAGCACACATGAATCAGTTTCATTTGGATAGTTTGGATAGTCAGAGATAGAAAATTTCAGTTTTTAATTCATTCTTTCGAAAATCCATCCTAAATTTAATAATAATCCTCAAACGGATTATTATTGAATAAAGGATGTTTCCTGATGATGCTTTGTTATCATCAAAAGAAATACACAAACATACATGAATCAGTTTCATTTCGATAGTTTGGATAGTGAGTAATAGAAAATGTCATTTTTTAATTCATTCTTTCGAAAATCCATTCTAAATTTAATAATAATCCTTAAACGGATTATTATTGAATAAAAAAAGTTTCCTGATGATGCTTTGATATTGTCAAAAGAAATACACAAGCATAGAAGGATCAGTTTCATTTCGATTGTTTGGATAGTCGCTGATCGAAAATTTTTCATTAAAACGCGTTTCTTAAAATATCATATAGATGTACCCAGCATAGTAAACAATGTACCTACGCAACAAAATTCATGCTGGAACATGATAGCTAGGAACTCCAGCTAATTTTTGTTTGTGATCTTTTCCTTTTTATAATCCTTGAAATTTATTAATTTTCTAATGACTTACACTGGGATCATATCAAGTACGCGGAGGAAAACTCAACGGTTTCATGGAAAAGACTAAGCAGGATATGAAACATTTTCCATAAAGCGTAAATACACTTTAATATTGAACAACTAGCATACTAAACTAATAAAAGAATATATTTGTGGAACGTTTCTTAAATTAATCCATTTATATATATATATATATATATATATATATATATATATATATATTTGGATTTAGATTATATATATATATATATATATTAACAAAGGAAACCATCAAAACCACGTCATAAAAGAAAAAACAAAACAACAAAACGGAACATAACGCCAACGTCCGGGACACGTCATCAGCAAGAGCGTATACATATTTTCGGTGTTTTCTAAACATAAACTCTAGCAATAATGCTAAAAAGAGTTTGTTTCCCCGGAACACCGAACAAAAAATAATAGTTGTGTTTAGAAAACACGAAAATATGTATACGCTCGTTCGGGATTTCTTGCTGATGACGCGTCCCTGACGTTGGCGTTAAGTTCCGTTTTGTTGTTTTGCATGGTTTTCTTTTGTGACGTGGTTTTGATGTTTTCCTTTGTTAATATTTCTCACTTTTCGGTTGTACTGCTGCATTGACGCATTCACCGCATTAGTGAAGTTATTTTCATATTTAAATCTTTTTTTATGTTAAACATATAGTATCCATTTCCTAAAGTTTACTCCATTTGAAATAATACTTCTTCGATTTAAGTATTTCTTCGATTAAAACTAATTTCTTCATTGGTTATTGCATTGGTATTATCCCGCATTTCCATCTTTTTAGAACTACTTCAAAATGCACGACAAAAAAAAAATGCTGAAAAGAAGAATGATTTCAGAAAAACAGAAAATGTCTTTTACGAGTGGTAAAATTTTTAAAATAAAAAAGTACCATAAAAATGCTCTAATGTCTTGTAACTGAATATCTAATCAAAAACAGCAATACATTTTTCAGAAATGCAATTTCAGATAGAGATTTCTTATTTCAAACTTAGTGACATTCAGTTTCATTTGTTTGTAACTGAAAAAAATATGATTGAAAATTATTTATTTAATTAATAATAAATCTTTTCAATTTTTTGAAAATATCTTTAGCATTTTACCCATAAGTGAAGTTTTAATAAAAATTATAATTTTCCCCATTTGTTACAGCTACTTTTTACAAATACATACGATTTGTTTCGCAATACTTTTTAATAGGTATGATCGAAACAAAAACATAAAAATATTCTGATGATAACTTGCTTATCTATTCGTTTGACCACTGGAACGGATTAAAAACAGAAGTAGTCGCTTTAAGAATTTTTTTAATGCTTTTTTCTCATAATCTGAATAATATACATAGCCTGAATATTAGTATGTGCAAAATTAATATCCAATATTTATTGAAGAAAATAAAACATTTTTTCCTTCTCTGCTCAACTAATTATTTGGAAAAATGATGCTTTACCTCTGGGAATAAATTTATAAAAGATTTGCATGAAAGCTATAATGCCTTGCTTGAAGAATACTATCGAATTTTGGTAGGGAATTAATTAAAGAAAAGGAAAAATTCTTGTTTATTATTTTAATTAAAAAACTATTACAAAGCAAAACTTTTACCAAAGCTCTAAAGCTGGGAGAAAATTCTTCATTTTTCTTATGCATAAACGAAATTCCATCTTACCTGAAAGAAAAGAATTAATTAGTAACAAGAAGAATCACGAATTTTATTTTTATTTATTTGGTAAGAAGAATTTGATCTTAATGAATTTATTATAAGCCTTAGCCAAACAAGATCAAGCGTTAAAAATAAGCAAAGCTTCTTAAGAAAAATAGAAGAATTTAGACTATCAAAATAGTGAAAATACAATTCTGCTAGTTTATTTTGTTAATTGAAAGAGTCACAATTGAATAAACACATTTTTATTTAATTCTGTGAAAATAATAATTTGTTAACTAAGTGAAAGTTAGGAACAACATACTAAATGTATACCACAGAACACTGTCTTGAAATACTATTGGAAGATAAAAAAATCTCCAAAATATATTACTGTTGCCACAACATACTACTATTTTTTCAGACAGAAAAATCAGAATAGTTAAATTTAAATGCCTTACAAAACCAATAATGAACATATTCATCATTCGTAATATTAATACTGTTTACACTGTTATTAAAACTGTTACTTTTTGTTACCGTGAAAAATTAACAGTTTTTATTTATGTTGTTTCTTTTAATTGATCTAAAATATTTAACACAATTTTTCATCTACAAAAAAAAATTAACGATTTTATATAAAGAATAAAATGGAAGCATTATACCGTAAATTTTTAACCTTTCAAAAAATATTCATCTGTATTTAATTTCGAAAAAGAAACCATAAGGAAGATTTTGATTCATCTGCATGACAAAAAAAATTGCTCTGAGATCTAATCTGCATCAAATCTAGAACGAAATATGTAGTGGAGTTCTTTGCGATTTGAAACTGATTCGATTTTTACAGTTATCGCAAAAACATACTTTTTAATAAAATATAAAACTCGAACGTATTTTGGATAATCTTCAAAATATTTTAACTTTAAATCATTTGAGTTTTCAATAAGTGGTCTTTCGCATCAGGGTTTCTTCTTGAAATAAGGAAACGGTTTAAAATTTTAATAAGATATTGAACAAATCACGCATAAAAATAGAGCATCGCTTTCCATTTTTATTTATCAAATTCAAAACGAATAATCTAGCGAAGAATTTATTAATGGGAAATTTCATTTATGTTCTTAGTCAAATGACATTATATTAGTTCCGTTCATTAGAAAATATTTTTGACAAAAGAATAAAGCATGAAATTATTCTGAAATAGTTTTTAAAACTTTAAAACATTTTCTCATTAGTTTAACTTCGTAGCCTTCTGGATATGATAATTTTCCCTTGGGAGTAAAGTCTTCTTTTTTAAAACTGTAATAATTTTGAAGAAGTCATGCGTAAAAAAATTTTCCTTCGAATTTTATACTAAATTGAAAGGAAATGAAAAATAATAGAGGGTATTGTTTAAATGTTTCTTTTCTCCTGCCTGTGTCGTTATTCACTTGGATACATTTTAAATCAAAGATTGGATCGATAGATGGCGACACATGCTATAAAGAAATATTCGAAATGCGAAAAGTACCATTAGTTCGTATTCATTTGAAGATCCAAATTATGCTTGGCTTCAAAGAGACGCAGACACATCAGAAGGGAAAAGTCGAAGACTTTCTTTGAGAAAGTTTTCAAATGGCGAAGAGAAATGAGATATTTTGAAGAGTTTCTGATGACGCAGCGCATAGACTTTTAAATTTGAGTTGACTGAGTTTTCGCATTTTGACAACTTAAAATGACTATTGGTGATAGGTGAATCTCATATAATAAAACTATCTGTTTGAAGATATCCTTCAAGAATATTTTGTTTTATAAAAGAAAATTTCTCCCTTTTTTCCCCCTGACGCTGTTCTTAAAAAAAAGTAATTTTTGATTTTAAATTGATGGCTTTAACCTAGAGTTTTTAACTTTTCAAAAGAAAACATGTTTTGTTGTTGCCATTGTAAATTTTTTATTGCATTCAGTCTGTGTTGCATATTTTATTCGGTGTGTCCTTTTCTTTTGGTTAATTCCCTGACAAACATACTCTTTATAAGCGAATCCCTTTAGCATTTCCAACACTATGTGTTAGCGAAAATGACTTGCTTCTGTATTCTGATCTGCCCTTTCATTTTGAACACGTTTTTTTAAACACCTTGCATCCATTGAATGATCAGTTACGATCACAATCTGTTCAAAGAAAATTCTCTCTTTCCAATAAGCGAGTTAACAAAAGTAGTTCTGCAAATTTGAATTATTTTTTTTTAGGAAACCTCTAAAAATAAATAAATTATATGATTTTTTGTTTGTTTTTATTTTATAACGATAATACATGTGTGTAGTTTGTTTGCATAGTGAGCACAATTCTTGTCACTCGTCTCCTTTTTGGCCCCATAATATTAAATTTAAAAGGAAAAAAATGTTCAGAAAAGCGCTTATAAAATTCAGTAAATAGATATCATCTATATTGAACTCAAAAAGGCTACGGCCGATTATCATTTCAGAAACCATTTATCGATAGATGCATTGAAGTTCATACTTCTTCCTTCCAATTTCAATTTAGTTCTTATCTCCGTAACGATACGAGGATGATTCCAATAAAAGGTTACAAGGGTAATAAAAATTATTTATTAACAATAGACAGAAAATACAAAAAGGAATAAAGAGGCACACTTGTCGATCACTTTACCACATAATCACCAAATCTATTTAATCATTCATCTGAACGCAAGACCAACTTGTTTACCTCGACTACGTAGAAATCACGCCCCTGCTCATTCAGCCAGTTCTCGGCAGCTGTATTCACATCACTGTGTGAAGATAATATTGTTCCAGATAAGTGTTCCTTCAATTTCGGAAGAAGGAAGTAGTCACTAGGCCATCATGAAGCCATTCAACGCAAACGCCCTGGCATGTTGAGTGACGGTGTCATCCTCCTGCATGAATTCAAGAATTGCTGCAAAAGTTCAAGTGGAAAGTCTGGAGCCCTCCCGCCCCCATGTAGTCCAGATTCGGCACCCAATCTGAGTTCCAAGCACTTATCTGGAATAATATTCTCTTTAAACAGTGATGTGAAAACAGCTGTCGAGAACTGGCAAAATGGCCAGGGACGAGATTTCAAACAATCCGGATTAAACCAGTTGGTCGTGCGTTCAGATAAATGCCTAAATAGATTTAGTGACTATGTGGAAAAATGATCGGAAAGTATGCCTCTTAATTCCCTTTTGTATTTTCTGTCTATTGTTAATAAATAATTTATTATTACCCTTGTAAACTTTTTTCGGGGTTCCTTCTTCTTATTATTCGTGTGGCGAATTCTCTGCTGTCCTTTTGCAACTCTTCGGCAGTGGCGGCTCGTCAACTAAAAAACTAGCAGTGCTGCAACCCCCCTCAAGATAATGTATTTAAAATCGAATATTTAAAAAACAGTTTTCCTTCTAAATAGCCCGAAATTTTTAATTATCTGCAATGTATTTAAAAGAAATTATCGACGTATCTTTTTCCCATGAGCGATTTTTAATAAAAGATAACGGATGCTTAGTAAAGTAGATGAGTTTCCGTTGGGCATCATTAAAGTGCAACCGAAACCAAATAACGGCGGACAAGAAACAAGCGACAAAAATTAAATCACAAGAGCGAAGTTCATCCTCGGGTTTGAGGGAGGGAAAAAAGTATAATCACACAGTTGTGCTAGTGCCAAAGGCTGCATCGAATGCATCTCAAGCCACCGCCAAACTCAATAGGAGAAAATACTTGTTTCGTCTTCCGAAGCATCACTTAGATGTTGCGCAGTGAGCGAATTACGATGCTTGCGAGTGCTGTTTCCAGAATAGCTCAAAGTTCTGAATTTTTCGCTTATTGGTGTATTTTCTTCGTTTCTTCGTTTCTTTCTTCGTTTTCGCTTTCCTTTTCCTCCATTTTCGTTGCTGGTCGAACTTTTCAATGAGAAAAAAATAACGTATTAGGATTAAAGACAAAAATTGAAACACAAACTTTTAAAATAATTTCAGGGGGTGCTGCAGCTCTGCAGCCCTAATGGACGAGCCGCCACTGGTCTTCGGTATTCCATTTTCGTCCATTCATATCTCCTGCCACGGTGCTGTTGAAAGTAACTCTCGTTTTAGAAACCCGCGCTTATCACTTTTGGACGATTTCACTCTGCGGAGGGATGATATGCGGTGAGTAAGAAGAGGGGTTTTTCTGAGTTCTTTGTCAGGTACGTTTTTCTTTTAGCTATTCTTTTCCCATCTTGACATTCATCTTCTTTTTAAATTGCACTATTCTGTTTTAATTCAAAACTTTTTTAATGTTTTTACATATTGCGTTGTAAAAAATAAATATCTCCTCCATCTTTAATCTCCCTCCCTATTTTGGTGAAATCGAAGTCTACTGACGCATGCGCAAAAGTGAGGAGGGTGCGTCTGAAAACAGACAGTATGATGCAAATTTACAAATAGTACACAAGGCTATAATAGTCTTCTACTGTTTGTTGTGTCCGTTGTTCAAATATAAAAGTCATTGCGAAATTGTTCATGGTCCGAAAACTTCACGGTTAGAAATGTTTAATACATAATCCGTTGTAATTAAAAACATTTGATGCCTTTTTTTTACTTATTAACTTTCAAACGGAAAAGAGCGCGACTATCTGAAATGTGTACTTAACAGTAATTAATTAATTAGAATATTATTTTTCACAAACAATTATGTCATTTTTTAACAGTCTGCTTCGTAATGATCAATTTTTAGGGATGGAAGTGATAGGAAATCGCAAGTTTTCATAAAAAAACGTATGCAAGTTACTGAAAAAAGATCACATAATTAATTGAAAAATCAATCAATTTTAATGGTCCGATTTAGTTTATGAAAAACATCCCGAAAGTTCACGGGTTCTCTAGATAACTTTAATTAATTGTTAAACTTCTATGAAAAGAAGTTTGACTTTTATGGTTCTTGTCTGTTTGGAATCATTGCATTAAAAAAAATTAAATTACTTTTTATTTCAGAATAATTATGATTTATTAGGAAGTGGCTTTTCTTCGTATAAAAACACATTTTTTTCACTAATTAGTTTTAGTCGAAAGTAAAATAGTTTTAATACTTTTTACATTTAGAAGACATCAAGATTTCTTTTATTATATTTTTTTATAATAGTACATTTTTGGCTCACTGTATAATAAGCTCACAAAATAGTAAATGAAGAATTACGGTATATTATAAAATATATCGTAATTCTTTCATTTACTATTTTGTGGCTGATGAATTTTAATGTCGAATGAAACTTAAAGAATACTGTTTTTGCTTAAGTACCTATGGGTCATTTCTGACTTTTAAACTTTTTGCTTAGAAATATAGGGTTCCCACTTATATCCGTTACACCCCCTTAACTTCTAAACGGTGACAGCTTAGGCCATAAAGTTGGTGTCTAGGTATAGTAAAAAGGCTATGTGCTACTCGATGAGACAACTTTACAACGCCATCTATCGGCAAATTTTGGAATTAGCAGTCTTATCTCGAAAACGGTAGAAGATACGGGAAAAAGTCAATTATAAAATTGTAGAGCGTCTTCGATTTAGTACGAAAAGACACCTTGAGTGCAATAATGCTAAGAACAAAACGCGTAAAATGCGCATTTGTTTGCTCGCATTTTCGGAAAAATTGACGTTATATGACACGAATAAATGGAGAAAATGTTATTTTTAGGGCAAAAAATGACCCCATTATATTTTTCTTGTGGAAATAACTCAAAAAGCAGGTGTATGGACCTTTCCGCCAATATTGCAGGACGTATTACTGTTGCTTGTGTTTGTGCTAAAACGTGTGCAAAGTGAAATTTAAACAAGGACTCAAATCTGCATTGTAGATGACGGAGAGGACTTTGATCGCCGAAAATAAAGGTATATTGCGATAACTAATTGTTTTTTCACGTTTTAACCCGTTTAGAGAAGTCACAGTTTCGGAAATCGAGAACAAACAAATGTGCACTTGAAACGTTCATTTCTTCGTATTAATGTGTACAAGGTATCTTTTTGTACTAAATCGAAGACCCTCTACAATTTTGTAATTGACCTTCTTTCCGTATCTTGTACCGTTTTCGAGATAGGACCGTTAATTCCAAAATTGTCGATAGAGGGCGTTGTAAGTTGTCTCATCGAGTAGCGCATAGCCTTTGTACTGTACCTAGACACCAACTTTATGGCCTAAGCTGTCACCGTCTAGAAGTTAAGGGGAGGGGGGTGTAACGGATATAAGTCGGAACCCTTTATATATTTGGAAATCTGCTTATAGTTGTGAGTAAAGATATTAAATTAAAAAAAAATGACTATAACCTTGTGAATGCAATCACTCGATAGATATTAACTAATATTCATTTACAAATCTTCACATCTATACAAAATAATTTATCATTTAAATGATACATTAAACCCACCGACCAGATAGCTGTATATATTAGAACTTGTAAGGTTAATTTATTTTTTTACACTTCCTCTGAAAAAGAGTTTAGTTCCACTAGTGGAAATTTGTTTCACAATTTTATGTTTCGGAATTTCTAAACTATTTCACTCTTTCACATGTCGAAAAGCGAATTCATTCAACATAAGAAAAATCAAGAAATTTATTTATTATGGAAACCAAATGTTCGTAGAAACCTATAAAAATTTTCAGGAGAAAACAGAGGAATGATAACAGACAAAATTTTTCATTTTCTTCATTTTTATGTCTGATAAATGCATTGTATGATGTAGATTTTTACCTAATGACATTCCTTCTCAAATTGCTAGTGCAAATAGAAATATCAGTTTATAAAAGGTAAAAATGAACTTTTTGTAATTTTTCATTTTAATTTATGTTTTTAATGATTCAACACTTATTTTCAAAAATCTAAAGCATATTGTTTTAATTTTAGAGAAATTGAAATTCATTATATCAACACTGCTTTCAAAACTTCTTTCGTAGAAATGCTGACTTTTTGAAAGAAAAAGAAATTAAAAACTTGAATCAGTTAAAGATGTTACAAAAGAATGAAACCATTGAAATCATAATATCAGTAAGAAATTATTTATTTCACAATTACAAAAGAGAATTAAAAAATAATTTTAAGAATTCAAAATTCAGAAAGAGAAAAAGCATACCATAGAGCCGTGTTTTTAAAAATCCCTTTAATCAATTTAGATCATTCTTAAAAATTACGTGAGTAAATAGATACCAAAAAGAATGCCGGGTACATGAAATATAATTTAGATCATTCTTAAAAACTACGTGAGTAAATAGGTACCAAAAAGAATGCCGGGCACATGAAACATAATTTAGATCATTCTTAAAAACTACGTGAGTAAATAGATACCAAAAAGAATGCCGGGCATATGAAATATAATTAGCTACATATCAGAACGTGTGATTCTAGTACAGATGATTGAAAAATTAAATTGAAGGAGAATTTTTTCCACAAATGCTTTCGAAATTCCATGATGTATTTCGAGTGCCATTAAATTTTACAACTTTTCACTTATCCTGTTTACTTCCACAACAATAAGATAACTGGTTTTAATTAAATGTGGAAGTATTTGTCGATTTATCTGATCCACGATTAATCCACGCTTTTCCAAAAGAAATGCCCGTTTAAGACTCCTATTTGAAGAAAACAAAAACGAAGAGTAAAATTCCATCATCTCTTTAAATTAAAAATAGAATAATGAAAGTTCTTTAGTGTGATCAATATGTCTCCTGCAGTTTTAAAATCATATCTGAGCATGCTTCACTGATGGTCCTTGAACCAAATTTTTAATATAATGGTAAAGTAGTTACTTTTAAATCTACAATTTCCGATAAAAATTAAACTGCTATAAATCATGGAATTGAATTTCAGAATATAACTATAAGTTATATTCTGAAGTTATATATAGTTCTTTAGTTATATTCAGAAATATGAATTTCAATTTTTTAATACGGTAACTTTCTTTTATTTTATTTTGGATTTCTAAGTTTAATTCAAATTCGATATTTGAAATTCATAAGTTCTAAAAATTTGAATTTTTTATTGAGATTTTCAGAAGTTATGGTTAACATGTATTTAATAAAAAGGCTTTTCTAACTTTAAAATTATCTTGACCTCATATTCATTATAATATCCAATTTCATGATAAAATTTCTTTTTTTTCATTAATTATTTTTAGTACTCACAGATAATTCTGCCAAAATTAAAAGAATAATTTAACATAACGTAAAATAAAATATTTTGAAAAGTAGTATTGAAAAGTATCTTTTTGCTACCATTATCAAAGAAAAGAAGAAATGTTTAAAATATTTTGATGCAAAAATAAGAAATTTTATAGTGTGAAATCATTAAAAATATTCTATGTACACTGACTATACAAATAAAAATAAAACACATAGTTATCACGTTATAGTAAATTGGTTTCCATCGTTTTTTCCTGAACTTTGGATACAAATAAAAAATCTTAAATTTAATTAAATGATATTTCTCTACTTTTCCCTTTTGCTTTACAATAACTTTCAATCAAAGCACTATGAAAAGAATTTCCTGTAGCATACAGAACAAAAGTTTGGAAAACTATCTAGAGTTAGAAGTGGAATTTTAAAGCTCTATATCAGTATAATTTCAAATAAGGTACAGTTGAGAGTATAAAATAGAAGTTAGAGTAGTTTCCAAAAGAAAGAGAAAAAATTCTTATTTAAAAAGTTTAGATTCCTCTAATTCTTCTTTTCCCGCGTTTCTGATTCCATGTATTAAGAAAAAGACATTGAAAATCCTGCCAATTTCCCAACGGATTTGAAAATTAGAAAAAGACGGGTAAAAAGAACTCTTCTAGGATATTTAACCAACTGGGATATGTACTCTTTTCTGTTCGAGTTTCTAAGTTTATTTAGAAAAAAGTTCCTTCCTTATTTGCTTTGTAGAAGTAGGAAATATGATAGGGATTTCTGTATCAGCTGAAAAATGTTTATGAAATTTATTATTCAGTTATAAATAAATTTAATTGGATTCAACATTTTCTTTCGTTTATTTAGAGAATTGCATGTGTCTCCAATGAATATCTTTTTTTATTTAAATTTTTTGTTTCTTAAAATTTAACAGAAATTTCTTTTGAAGAAAAGGTAATGTTATTCTCCAAAAACATTTTTTTGATGATAATTTAAATATCAAAATTTCACAAAAATTTGTTGCCAAAGTAATAAGCATTTTAAATCTGATTTTCGATAAATAATATGAATTTATTCGTACTCTATGAATATAGTAGTTTTCTTTCAGTGCAGTTGTTTTATGAGACTGGTTTAGCCGATTGTCGTTTTCTCTGCATTGAAATTTAAATTTTTGGGGCAGTGAGAAGAAACAGGGCAAATAAGTCAATAAGATCTTCATCACGAAGTAGGAAAAAGTTTGCAACTTCTTTATACTTCAATAATCGATGCAATTTGAATGCAATGCACCTTCAATTTTTTTATTTCTATAAAATATACAAATAACATTTATTTTTTTTACATGCGTAATGTAAACAGTTTCAAAAGTATGAGCAAAAATATTATTTTCACGCTCTTTTACAAAATCGGACATGATTAATTTTAGTATTTAGATTAGGAGAAAGATGAGTGAAATTTTGAATAGGAGCTTCATATCAGAATCATAGGTCTGCATGAAATTTTGAACAAAATTCATCAACTTCTATATTCTACATTCGACTTTCCTTATTGCATGGTGAAGCTGAACACAAAATGCGTCATAATGTGAAAGAATACACAAAGATCAAAGTGGTCAACTCAGCATTTGTTTTTAGATTCATATACTTACTTTTTGGAAGCACCCATGTAATTTTAATTTGTAAGAAAGTGAAATCGGAAAACTTCAGGGTCCTTTCTTTTACAGAAAACCTTGCTTTTGTTACCATTAGTCTTAATAATGAAATGTTACTTTTATTAATAACTGAATAAAATAAAAGACCAAACTGATTTCAATCATGACTGAAATGCTTCATTATGAAAAAAATTATCCTTACTGTTGCGATCTATGAGTTGCCATAGGTGGTGCTGCATTACAGATGGCGCTGTTCAGCAGCCAGAATGTATGCAGTTAACCCTCTGACTACTAAGAGTGCTCAAAATCTGAGTACAGTTGCATACGGAGGTTTGCTTAGTAACTGATCTGTGGAATGGATACGTCCGCCCGTTCCCCCTGTTCTCCTCACTACGGGCGGTGGGAGATGTGAATGGAAGGCCTTTCATCTCTTATCTTTCCTTTTAAGGGTACACTGTAAAAAAAATCCCGTAAAATTTACGGTTTTAAACTGGCAGCTGGGTTGGTTGTGCAAAACCGTAAAAGTTACGAAGTAAATCCGTAGGCACAACGGTTTTTTACCATGCAGGAACAAGTTTTTCTCGTAAAAGTTAGGAAGTAAATCCGTAGTCACAACGGTTTTTTACCGTATGAAATCAAGTTTCCTCCGTAAAAATTAAGTCATCGAAGTAAGTGACGTCATCGACTGAGTTGAGTTGTTTTTGTCCCTCTGTTCGAGTAAAGTTGAAATGTGCTGATGTGTATTATCAATTAGGAATATTAATTAAACAAGGCTAAATTATTAATTTCAATTAGTTTAATTAATGTCATTTTTAATTGAACTTACTTGGACGATTTCGATGCAAGATGGTGACAAAACGTCTAGCTCCTCTGAGCCGGGGATCGAAACCGCGTTCTTAGAAATAAAAGGCAGTCGCTCTAACCATTAGACCACCGGAGGTGTCATAAAACGAAGTAAAAATAATCTATTTGAGTTTTAAAGTCACTATAGCTCTAGTGGCGCCACCTAGTGGTGTAAAAATCAACTATTGCCAGAACACGCGTTTTAAGGTTAGCTTTCATGAGTGACAACAGGTTACTGCAACATGTGTTAACAACAGCGGAGATGGAACCCTATTAAAAACATGAAATGAATGCAATAAAATTACATTTAAGAAAAGGGAAAGTTATCGTACGGAAAGCAATACCGTATGACGAAAAATAGAATTTGAACTGACGGTTTTAAACCGTTTATGGCTGAAGCGGAAAACGGTGAAAAACCGTTTTGTCAACAAAACAGCTTTAAACCGTCAAATATACGGAAAAAGTCCGGGAAAAAACGGATATTTTTTACAGTGTATGATCGGTAGACTTGCTTGCCGCGTGCTTGTAACATGTAGATTTTCGTGAAAGAATGCAAATCTTATTTCACTGTTATTGAATGTGTGAACATGTTGTAGTGAGTTATCCAACCTCATGAGAGAACACCAATTCTTGATGCTTCATTGCAATTTGTGTTAACCAGCAAGTCAACTGTTTATGTTCATCGTTGTCTGTACCCAGGGCCGGCCATAGGAGGTGCGGGGCCCCAAATGGAAACAATTTTTGTCAACATTTATTTATTTTTAAATAATTTTTAAGGATTTAGAGTTAAGAAAAAAACTCTTCGAAGAAAGAAATCTTCGAATTTCTCTTATGCTGACACAATATGACGCGGTTTGTGCTTTGTAGTACAGCGAAGAAAACCGAGTATGGATTTTGGGCGCCTTCTCTTCCGATTGGAACCAAAGTCGCCATAGATCTGCAATTTTATTGACAAGACCACTCACCGAATTTTATTTCTTTAGCTTGTTGGGTCTTAGAGTCACTACTATCACAGACAGATAGAAATAATTCCAAAATTTTTCAAGCTCAGGGAGGTCTGAAACTTGGAAATTCATCAAAATTTTGAGGTTGCATTTTTTCCGATTATAATACTTTTCTTTTGTATACTTCCTATACAAGAAAGTAAGAAAAATGAGCTCACTTAAATTTTTAAACTCAATTTCACACCCTCTTGTAATGACACCCATGGCAGTGCCCTGCCTGTTCCAACTTAGGCATTAGGGCGCGGGGCCCTATTGGGCGAAATTTGTCCAATCGGCTAAAGGCCGGCCCTGTCCGTACCTTCTGTGTGTTTGTTAAATAAACTTTGGTCTTCAAACTTGGCGTAAACTCTGTTTTCCAGGCTGAGCAGTAGGGTGGATCGAAAATTCAAAGTGTGGATAAAATAATCGGCATAGGGTGCAAAAGTTGTCTTTTAAGTGTACTAGCATATATGCAAAATTTTTTCAACTTTGTTTAATATCTTCCGGTGCCCCAAAACGCTTAAATATTTGCAAAAAAACGTTTTTTATGCAAATTTCGAATTAAAAATCAAAAATTAAAAATGTGTTAAAGAAACGATTTTACAAGGAGAAACGTAGAGGAGAGGGCGAAGGAATGATAAAAAATATCAACAAAAATTGGAAAAGTATCGTACTGAAAAAATATCGTGTTTGTTCGATATCACATTTTGTAAATGTGCAAATTTCGATACATGTAAATTTCAAAAAGACATGAATATTCCATTTGCTGAACGATTGTTTATAAAAGATCGAATATTAAAAAAGAAAATGGTTATTGGAGAAGTGGAAGTAATTGCTACAGAAAAAAAGAGAAAAGGAAAAAAGAAAACAGATGGAAGACGAAAGAATAAAACGTAAAATGGTTAAAACTGATGCTGCTCATGCTCAATCAATGGAGCTACTTGAGCCCAACACTATGTGTTCGTCCTTGTATGCAGACACGGATGTAATTATCTTGGAATATCAATCATAAAATCGTTTAGATTTCCTTACCTTAGCAATGGAATGTGATCGATACGGAGTTTCAGATAGAACAGCTACTTCATTTGCCAGTGTTGTTCTACAAGACATTGGAATTGTACACGAAGGCGAGGCTTCGCATGTGGTAGATCGCAATAAAATTCGTAGACAGAGTAAAAAGTTTTAAAATGCAGTTGCAAAGTCTACTAAGTTAACAGTGTCTTGGTCTCTTTTAACCGGATTATATTTCGATGGGAGGAAAGACAACACAAAAGTGCTAATTAAGAAGGACACAAGGTACTACCCAAAGACCACGAAAGAGGAGCATTACACTCCTGTAAACGAACCTACCTGTGTATATCGGACATGTTACTGCTACAACAGGAGGAGCTAAAGCCATAAAAGAAGCAATACTCAATTTTTTGGAACACATAATATGCGATTAAATGGGCTAACAGTAATTGGATGCGATGGAACAAATGTTAATACTGGGCACAAGGGAGGTATTATTCGCTTGATGGAACTGGTCTCAAAAGACCATTACAATGGTGAATTTGTTTGATTCAAACAAATGAGTTACCTCTCTGTCATCTACTAAATTCTTCCAATGGTGCAACAACTGGTCCTAAAGAATTTTGTCGATAAATTGATAAAGCAATCGAAATTGCGAGGGGCTACCTGTAGCTCTTTTTTCTTCAATAAGTGTGGAGAATATACCACATAATATAGATAGAATGGTTCTCAGCAATGATCAGCAATATCTATATGATATTTGTCTAGCGATATCACGCGGTGAATGTTATTCTGACCTGGCATTAAAAAAGTCTGGTCCAGTTGTTCACTCAAGGTGGCTAACAATTGCAGGTAGAATTTTAAGGTTGTATGTGGTCACAGAAAAACCATCTGACAATCTTATTATTCTTGCAACATATATTATGAAGGTATATGCAACCTGTATGGTTCCATGTCAAGACAAAGCCCTCCATAACAGAAGGAGCGCTGCATATTTGGAGACTTTTCATTTTTTAGATATTTGGAACCCAATTTAAGAAATATAGTACGCACTTTTATTCAACGAAATAGCTTCTTTTGTAATCCAGAAACTTTGCTATTGTCAATTCTCACAGATAACAGAGAGAATATAAGGTCTTTAGTACTACGAAAATTAATTTATGCTAGAAATGAAAACAGAGGATCATCAGAATAAGAATTTTTCAAGTACCAAAAATAAACTTTAAAGCAAAGATTTTTTTTTGCACTTATTAACTGGCAACGAGTTGGACATTTGAACCACCTCTTTTGATGAATGTGTCATTTAAATAAATAGAGGACATGGTAAAAGTTAGACGGAGGAATGGTCAAAATATCCATGCCATACCCAAGCTGTAGAAAAGGTGTTTTCTCATAGTGTTTGAAGCGTCGGAAAGTGTATATGGAAAAGAGAAGAGACACGGCTTCATATTGAATAGGATACAATCAAGAAGCCTTATCAAGCATTATAATACCAAGAAGGATTACATCCTTTAGAAATATGTAAATCTTCAGAATAATAGAATTAAAAAATCTATGATTAAGTTCACTTTTTATAAGTTTTGTGATTTATTGCTTTGACTATTAAATTTATACTTCATATATTATAAAATTATAATTATTTATAAGTTTACACTTTAATACTTGAATAATCTGCCAATTTTTCAAATATTTTTCATTAATTCAAAATTTTTAATAGATATTTGTAAAAATGTCAATTTTTAACTTTTTTGTGGTCTTTCGGGCCACCAGAAGATATGAATGAACTTTAATAATAATAAAACAACGCAAACTAATATACCCAGAATAAAACTTTCTTACCCGGCGCTAAAGGGAATTTTGAAAATATTTTTTTATAAATTTCCCCCACAAAATGTCATTTTTAACTATTTTTGGGGCACTTGGGGCACTGGAAGATATGAATGGATTTCAATAAAAAAATATATGTAAACTAATATACCTAAGACACAACTTTTCCACCCCATGCCAAAAATAATTTCAAAACAAAACAAAAAAAATTGTAAATTTTCATAAAAAATTCAATTTTTAACTATTTTTGAGGCGCTTGGGGCACCGGAAGATATAAATGAATTTCAATAAAAAAAAATTATATAAACTAATATACTCAAGACACAACTTTCCCGCCCCATGCCAAAAAGAATTTCAAAAAAAAATTTTTTTCCTATACTTTTCGATCCACCCTACTGAGCAGGCAGCAATTAATTTTGCTGCGGGTTGGGCCTTAGAAAGAAATGTTAAGATCAAAGTGTTTTCTGTTAGCAAATCCTCTATTGAAGCGATTAGAAGCCCCAAAGTCAAATCTAATTTTGTATTATCAGTTACGGATAATCTGTACAATGCTAAGGATCTAGTCAGCCTTGTCTGGGTGAAAACTCATGCCGGTAACCCGGGCAATGAGCTGGCTGATCACTTTGCAAAAATTGCTTCTTCTTGTGGGTCCGATATGTCTATACCAGCTCCTTATTCTTATGTAAAAAAAGTTTGTAAGGAATTCCTTATGAACGAGTGGAACTCATACTGGAAAAATTCAACCACTGGCAAACGTACAAAAGAAATTCTTCCGTCAGCAATTCTGGACTTATTGATGAGCAACAAATATGTCATTTATCTGTTTACCAATCATGGACCTATTCCAGCATATCTGTGCAGGTTCAAGATTTTGAACAATCCTGATTGTTTGTGTGGTGAGCATGGAGATGTTGACCACTACTTAACTTCATGTATGTATACCAAGGACTATCATTTAGTACTACCGACAGGTGCTGCTCGGACTCACTGGACTAGAAAACTTTGTAAAAACTATTTATTTTTAAACAGGTTGAAGTCAATTTCTGAAATTTCTAGGAAAATTTGTGACGATTTGCAGCGTTTGTGATTTGAATTGTATATACAGTCAAACCCCGTTATAACGAACCTTCAACAGTCCGACTCAGAAGTTCCTTTTAACCGAGGATCGCTGTATCCGTATTTGCAAAAAAAATGTCCCAACACGCTAAGATACTACTTCTATAATAAACTTTTTAATAAGATAATATTTTCATTAGTAATTAGGGACAAATAAAGTATTAAATAATATACTCAATAATAAAGAAACTAAACATTTAACTTTTTTTTACTTATTTGCTAATCCACTACATTGAAAAAAGATCTTATTTTTGGTTGAAAAGTTTTCGATTTTATATACAACTCGTCAATTTGTTTATCCACTATATAAAACAGGTCCACAACATGTTCGTAGATGTTTTCTGTGGCAAAATAATTGTTCAAAACTTTTGTAGTTGCTTTTCCATCTGCAATTGAAGGCTCTGAATCGTCTTGATCTTCCTCATATCTGAAGACGAATCTACAAAAGATTTTTTTTCATTTACTAATGCCATGGTATCTTCCTCACTCACATCCGCAGCTTACCAGAAAGTCCCCCCTTCCCTGGTTGACACCAGGCCAGGTGTCCACCGGGGGAGGAGGGGAGATAGAAACTGTAAAGAGCCTTGCCTATTGTTCCTTTGTCCCAATTATGGGGTTAGCAGCGACTCTAACAAAGGTACAATAGACTAGGAATGTAGTCTCTGGACCAGAGTATTTCATGCAAAAGAGATAACTCTTGTAGAAGTTGGGTTGACTTGAGCACAATTAGTAAATAATGTCCGTTTGGGGAGGTAAAAGTTTGAAGTTTTAGAAATTTTCAGCTAGCTCTAACCGAGTCTCTAGCGTTTGCTGTTCGTTGTAAACGTATGAGAATACATTATTAACATAGGGCTTCAGTTGGGACCATGTAAAAGGTTCGCTGTAACCGAGGGTTCGTTATATCCCGGGTTCGCTATATCGCGGTTCGGCTGTATATATATATATTGTTATGTAAGTAATCCCTTGATTGAGTTTCTATTTTTTATCATTATTATTATCCATTTTTGTTTCTTGTGTTTTGCAACGTTGGTTTTGTTTTGTAGCACCGTTGGTGCTTTTGTGTTGTATGTGTTTGTGTATGTTTTTGTCTGTGTTTATGTTGTTTTTTTGCACGTAGCTCTGTAATTCATACCCTCCAAATATTGTAACTTTTTTCTTTCATGACTGGTCTGGGTCCTCCCCGTCGATCCTTGCTGACTCTAAACCCTTTGGGTGAGTCGGTCGGCGTGGGTTATGTATGTGGTTCTTGAAAACAGAGCAACACGGACTACATGCAACCACCCCTCTGGTTACGATGACGAAGTGCATAACCCCTCACTTGCATTTATGAGTGATAAAGCGATTTTTTATTATAGCTATCAATACACGAAGATCTCAGAGTGTTACGGTATTTTTAAAAAAAGTGAATACACTATTTTTTGTAGAAAGTCGGAATTAAATTTAACATGGTTTATAAAGAATCTGTCTAAACTTTATGAAACATTTATTTTTTTGTGACAGTAAAACACGCATGCGCATTTTACAGTTCGATAGAAAATTTCTTGCTTAGTGTACTTTTTATAGAAGTTTTCAAATTTTCTTGCCATCGAATGTGAGCTGTGACTACGTTGCAATACCTTAAAAATGTGGCCGATGTTGCTGCATAGGATAAAGTGAATTCTTATAAAAGTTTCTTTTCTTTCTCTTTTCTTAATTTTTATTTTTGTAAAATAATTCTGTATTTCAAATTCAATGTAAAATAACTTCTGTTTTTTTTATATAATAGAATCCTATGTAATGAGTACATCTATATATTTAAAACAATTTGGTAGAAAAAACCTTCACCGAGTCCGCCAGCCTCAACCGATTTCGACAAATTTTATTTCATTTGAAAGCTTATGACTTCTAGACATGCCATCAAAGGTTGCATATCCCCCCCCCACCCTCCATTGTCGAACGAAATCGAAAAATCTTTCCTCCACAGTACATTCTACCAATGGCGAAAAAAACAGTCAGACAGTCCGCAATCCACAACTACCAGACATATTTCAAAAAGTTTTATTTCATATTCAAGATTATTACGTCTAGATATATCATCAAGTGTCATCTGACCCCCGGGACCTTAATTTTTGAGAGGTATTAAAAAAAGGAATATATAAAAGGAAATAACGAAGAGTTATTTGCAAAATAGTACGGAGCTCATGAGCCTCAAAAAACTGGGCTTATTTCGCCAGTATATTACGTCACTCCTTTAAAATAAATAACAATTCAGAATGCTCTGATTTGTTTTCGCAAGTTTAAAATAATAGTTTTCATTTGTATAAC
The DNA here is from genome assembly GCA_013235015.1 of Araneus ventricosus. Classification (NCBI taxonomy): domain Eukaryota; kingdom Metazoa; phylum Arthropoda; class Arachnida; order Araneae; family Araneidae; genus Araneus; species Araneus ventricosus. The sequence goes on from BGPR01002016.1 coordinate 25,099, forward strand.
AATTCTATTGCATCTCATTTCAATTAAATTTATGTTTAATAGCAGACGATTTTGATAAGACATCTCTATAATTTAATTTTATTAGCAGACGATTTTGTTAAGACATATCTGTAAATATTATTATCTTTTTTCAGTTAAAATTTAATTTAAAATAAATAGCAAACGATTTCGTTTCTTTTCTAAATTTATTTTTTATTAGATTGGAAACAGGAAAATTAGTTGTTGTTAAAAAACGTTTTTGGAATGCAGTGTTGTTAAATGAGAAATTAAAGCCATCTTTCGAATGAATGTTTTAATTTTGAGATGAAGTGTCAAACGTATTGTGAAATACCAATCAGAGGTGAAGGAAACTGTTTATTTAGGGCGATATGATTCTGTATTTGTGCATCTTTAAACTTTCCTGCCAAATTTCGTGAAACAGTTATCTAAAACACTACAAATAAACGAGGTTTATTGAAAGATTTTATAATTTTACATCTGTTGTCTACAAAGAATATGAAATCTACTATGGTTTTATGGTCTGTTCCACTGATCTTCGTGCAGTATTTAAAACTGAAAAAGGTAGTGGCTGCGAGCCTCGAAGTAGCCAGGTGGAAAGGACAGTGCTGAGCAAAGTGGGTGCTGGCCGCAAAACCGCCTGTAGGGAGGCGACAGCAGCTAGTGAATATTAAAATATCGAAAAATTCTAGACAAACTTCAAACGTTTTTATGTTTATAATCAATATCTTTATCATATATTTCTTTATATTTATCATTATAATTTAATGAATAGACATTTTCTAATTTATATATGCTGACGTTCTGTATTATTTTTTTATTGTTTCTTTATTTTTGATGAGAAAATTTTGTATCTTTTAAATGCACTTTTGTTTTAACTATAGTTAAATAATTGGAATTTTTCTGAATCTATTCGTCTGTGAAATATACAGTTTGTATTCAATTTTTCATGGTGGATATTTATGGATGCAGTAGTTTTGATTACAGAATTGGAAACATTTCAAATTTGAAACAAAAAAACTTACTGAACAAAACAAAAGTAGGAATTAAATGCAATTTAACTAGATCAAAAGTAAAAAAAAAAACACTTTTAACGCAAGCATTTCAAATTCATTAGATAAATCAAACAGTCTACATCTTCGTCTAATTAAGAAGAGTATCTAAATTACGGTTTAAACACATTAAAGTGGATTTGGAAACCGATTCTAAGGATGTTCTTTAAAGAATACACAGTTAAAAATTATAAGAGGTATCCTTAATCAGGGAATAAGTCTGAAAAGAGAGAATTTCAAAAAAGAAATATTTTATTGAAATAAAATTAATAGCAACCGATATGTGGTAATATGATCGTTTATGAATCCTTTTGCCCTCTAGTCATCTTACATAAATAAGATGGAAATACTTCTGCGGGACAATAAAGGCTCCATATCCTTAAAACTCATATTGTAATAAGAAAATGAATAAGTTAAAGATTGAAAGAAGGCAAGGGTCTGGATTATATTCTTTGTTTCGAAAATTAATCACTGCAATAATGAACAGAACATTTCTATCTTTAATCAAACTCTTTCTTTTACCTTCGAAAGTAGATACGTGTTTGAGCATTCTTAATTCTCCACTGCGTTCTGATTCATGCTTGAATTACTCCCATTTAGACCATCTTCAATTAAATTTAAATAATTAATTAACATTTTTGAATGCCTTCAATTTTGATATTTTTCAATTGATTTAAATAATTAACTAAAATTATTTACTTACTTCATTTATCATTTAGAGTTTGAAAGTGTTTTAACAAGAGAATCCATTAAATCTTTAGTGACCATTAATTGAATTAATTTAACTCTTTAATCCTGATGAGACTTTTTTCTTCTAGCTCCTTTAAAACCGGGAATTTTGGGGAGGAAACGACATGAATTCGACTCTCCCAACATGAGGAGCCATTTTGCCCACCCCCTGCTGTAACATTCCTTTAAGGCGCACTAAAAAGGGCTCTGGTAGGCAAGGATAATTGGACCCCCTACCGCACTTATATCCTAAGCGATTTCAGAGCCCCACCTCCCCTCAAAAGAAGCCAACCGCCTTAGACCGGCCCTCGTCGCTGTTAAGGGGAAATTTTTAGACCGCCCGAGACTGCCTCGCTCGGTATGAGAGGGTTAATTAGAATTTTTCGTAATAAAATTTTAAAATTATTTTTGCTATCCTTCTTACTCGCACTGATGCTGATTTACGCAACTTAGCTGAAAAATGAAAAGAATTGTGAATTATAATGTTGTAAGTCTCACTTAAGACCTATTACCTACTCACAGGTGCTCAAGCTGCTACAGCATGCACATTCTCTTAAAAATACTGCATATTGTAAGCTTTCTTGAGGGATAATAAAGGCTTCCGGAGGAAGCCATATGCAACAACAACAAAAAAAAACTCCAACATTTCTGGCGTTTACGAATTTATAGTAATTTTGCTTCCGTTATGTATTTCAAAACTCAGTGTCTCTAGATTTCGTATTCTTTGACGAGACTATTCAGTTATCAAAAGTCACAAATTATTGGTTTCGATTTGCCTTTGAAGTACCTCAAAGAATTTGGTATGAAAATAATATTTCAAAACATGTTTGTAGCAACTCTGAATTATGTACTGCGTATTCATTTTTGCAGAAAACAATTCCAAAATTATCTCCGCAGAAGCAAAACGACCCAATTTAAAACCATCAAAGATGGAAAGTTTCTTGAACATAAGACAAGCATAAAATGAAAGCGCAATATTTGCAATTGCTGATGATTACTTACATTTATAATGAACATAGTTTTTAACAGCTCAAACTGTTGAATGAATTGATAGAAGAATTTTAACAAAGGCTTATTCTATTATGCTCTTCCTCGCAGTTTTACTGTTTTTTCAAAGTAATTTCCACACACTTTTATTTTCACACGCTTTGATTTCCACACACTTTTATTTTCACACGCTTTGATTTCCACACACTTTGATCCTAATAAAAAAGGCTAACATGATCTTAATATGCACCTTTTGCAATAATAAAATTATGAAGCTGCTGTGAAAATGTCATTAGAGCGAATTCGAGTTGTTACCTTCTTATCTAGAATTAAATACTATAGTTTGATCAACCATTTGAATCCATGCCATTTTCTTCTAAGTTATTTTGAGATTTTCGTGTAGCAAAAATGCTTCTTTTTTTATCCATACTCTATAAAAGTTATCAAGCTTAAAATATCGAAATTTCTAATTAGTATCTGTAAACTTGGATATAGGCATTCATTTTATAATGACAGTTTTATCTGATGAAACTGGATTCGAAAATTCTTAACGAAAGCTATGTAAGATTTTAAAACTATCTTGTATATATAAAAAAATATTTTTTATCTATAATTGGGGAAACTACATAACAATTCTGAACTACATTAAAGACACAAGCTTCTACTTCTTAAATTTAATGACATACGACAGAGCTGTTCGGAACTCTTTAAAATTATCCTGAAGTATATTTCATTTTACTTAAAAATGCTGTCACTTGTTCAAAATCGGGATATCTCGAAAGCTCTTCCAAACGAGTTGTCTCGTTAAAAGTTTTAATAATCTGGAGCAAGTTAAACTTAAGATCAGAGAGATGATGCTAATCAAGGTCTTTCTGAAGTTTGCATCATTAAAGTTGAACGATAACTATCGCTCCGTATTGGCAAAGATCATACTCAAGGGGAATGAAATAGGAAATGGAGAGATATAATTCTTTGTTTTTTAGGTTCATAAAGAAAATTAAAATTTTCGAAACAGAAAATAGCTTCTTATTAATGATTCAATACATGAGCATTAATGGCATAGTGAAAATATAAATGAAGATTGAATAAGGCCAATATTACGGAAAGGAAATTTCGATACAAAATAATCTTCTACCATTTTGATGTTAGTTTAACAGTTTCTTTTGAAATTCATTGCTTTTTTTTCAAAATATTCTATCGATCAGACATATAAATTTTAGAAGATATGATTATCTTCCTTAATCGATCAAGAAACAACCAAAAAAATTTAAAGAAAATCTGACACTATACAATATAAAGATATATTTCTGCTGAATGTGAAATTTTAGGTCTCTAACCATTTTCTTTTGTTGTATTAGAAGAGTTCCACAGTTCATCAAATTCTAAATCGTAACATGCATATGAGGAATATGGTTATGAAGAAAGGTGTACTGAAATTCAATATCTAAATATAAAAATAAGGTAATGCTATTCTTAACAATAGCAAAAGACAATTCAAGTTGAAAGTAAAATAGCATTCGGGGTCAAGTTAGCAGCAAATGAAGAAGTAATTTTACATGTTTGACGGAAACAGAAATAATCCCATGAAATTAAGAAACTTTCGTCTTAAATGCAAAATTTTAAACACAATATATTATTATTAAATAAATCGTTTATACTGAAATGCAGGGTAATTCAAGGACTTTATTCAAAAGAGGTTTTAAGAGTAAGTTAGGTATACAGGGTCATTAATTGATTTTGCAAGCTATGTATGCATTCATTTATTCATGCTTCGTTAGCGCAGACACATAATGTTCCAACCTATATATTGTTGCCTAAAACTGATATTTATTGTGTTTCCGTACCCCTAAAGTTTGTCTGGACGTTACAGTGTAATTGTTTACAGTGGTTACTGTTTACTGTGTTGAATTACAGTGTTTGGCTGTGTATATATAAATTATGATCATGGAGTATTAAAATTTGCTCAAGGGTAAGCGACCCAGTTTCCAGCAATGCCAATTTATATATACATAGATAGTTTAATCAACGACCATTACACTATGAAAAAGGACAACATAGAATTGAAATTCCAACATTCAAATGCTTATCAGCCTTGGGAACTGATATGTCGCATTAATCTAGATTTGTGGCGCCAACCCTCTGAGAAAGCCAATTGTTGGAACAACGAAAAAATAGGGAAATAAATCACCAAAATCGTTCAAGATTAGAAACGAGAATGTATATAACTCAAAACATACTAATTCAATAGTTATAATTAATGTTCGGACTTGAGCATTATCCTAAAGACAGTTCCGCATATAAAGTGAAATATTATTTCTAAATTCTTTTAATACTATAATAAAACACTATAAAATATTAACTATAAATTAAATATAACCTTTTATAATAATATATATATATTTTTGGAAATGTTCATAAAAAATAAATAAATGAATATATGTTGCAATTTTATTCTTAATCTAGTGGCGCCATCTACGTATCAAGTGATTTACTAAAATCTTTGTTAATTCCATTATATATGATGACATCAAAAATAAATGTAAAAAACTTTTAATTTAATGGTGTCCAATATTTCTTATTAACATAAGCATACATGAAATTTATAGGATACCCGTATCTCATAACATTTTCAAGAAATGTATCCATATGAGACTGTTTTTTAATCTGTCTGTGACTAAAATAGTTCTTCTATGAATATAATTTAAGACGATATTTCTATAAATTTGACGTCTAATGTTGCTATTCCAAAAAGATGATTTGTTCAAATTGAACTGAAATGTGCTTCTTTTATCATATATATATATATATATTCCTAAAGCAATAAAAGAGAAAAAAGTTAAAGTCTTATAACCGTCAGGAATAAGCACATGAGACTATAAGTCGCACGAAGAAATGTCGCCAGATCAGTTATTGTTGTTGACAAACAGAGGAAGAAAAGGAGAAAAAGGCCTTGCCGATAGCACCTAATTCACTGCTTCAGATATCGCCGCACAAAGTTTTCAGAAATGCCATTTTTTAAAAGTTGATCAAACAAAAGCTTTGATTGGCTCGATTTTGAATTTTCATTTGAACAAATAGATTTAATACTAGAAAACTGAGTGAGAATTGTGTTTCTATAAATCTTAATAGAAATATTAGAAGACCAATGGGAAAGTTGGTTGACAGTAAAATTAAAATACTTTCTTTTGGCATATACATCGATACAAAAGTTATTAACAACATGTTTAATACCCACATCTAAAATATCCGCTTCAAACTGATTATTGTTTGTTTGTTTGAGAAGGAAGGCTGAAGGATATATATTTTGCCACGTATCATTAAAAGTTCCATGATTAAAAACAATAAGATCATCTACATATCTGAAAGCTTGAGGATGAAAAAGTAAATAATACTTTTCAAAATAATTAAGGGAAATGTTAGCTGTAATAGAAGAATATATATATGTGAAGAATACACACACACACGCACATACAAACGTATGTGTGTACTTTTGCCAACAATGTACGCCCTCACTTCAGTATCATTGTTGGTGATTAAAGTATATCATCAAACTGCTTCTGATAAAACTTTAGCATCAATAGAATTTATAGATATGGGCCTGAAATAATTAATATGATCTGGATATATTTTTACCTAATTTCTTTGGCTTAATTGGAATATCTAATGTGTTACTTATAAAATATATTTCATAGTAATTTGCAAAATTTTATCACATAAATATCAACAATAAGATACCATTTATTTTACTTAAAAGTTTAGTAATTGTCTTGAACAATTATCATGGTAATCGTTATTAAATGCTTTTTATTTTGATTTTCATCACGACAAAAAATGGTGTTAGTTATGTTTTCTTCATAACAACAGATAAAATGCAATATTGATTCATTAGTAATTTCTTCAGATAGATGATTAGAAACCAATTATTCGATATATTCATTTCGGCTTTTAATCAAAGTAACAAAAAGAAATAAAAGTAATGAACAAATTCGTAATCTTAATAGCCCTCTCTATCGCTAATTGAGACATCTCATTTTCCCTTGTGATGCATCGATGGAGGATTGTATGTTATAAAATAGGATTATTTTTAATCCTTGAAATGGGATGAGATTTGTGCAACAATAAAAGTTATGGATGGATTATGTTTCCCTTTATTTGATCCGCTTATTGAGAAACATTAGCCAACTGAAAATATGAAATGAATTTCTTAATGAGAAGATTTAGAAAGACTCGATATAAATTTGTGCATTACGTGTGGAAACCTGAGACACTCAATTTAGCGTAAATCCTCATTAAAAATTTTGCAGTTTTTAATAAGTTAGAAACTTCATCTGATAATAGTTCAAATTTTAATTTATCGAAAATATTTTTCCGCGATTGAAACTCTTTGAAGATTAAACAATGCATGTATAGTGAATGAAATAAACATTCAAATTTTTAATGTTCAATAATTTAGCAATTAAACTTTACTGTTTTCAGATTTTTCTGCTTTTAGATTTTACTTTTCAATTATTTAGAAATTGAATTTTATTTAGAAATAAAATTTAATGAGCTAAATTATAGAACAGCAAAACCTCTTCTAAGCAAATTTAACTCTAACTAAGCAAAATTAACTAACAAATATTTGCGCTTATTTTGTAAGCGCTGTCATTTGCTATTAAAATCTTAACCTTTGTCTTAAGTCTAATTTTGTTCGTGGTTTTATTGGTTAGAAGGATCAATTTGATCTTTCCCGCGAATCAACTCTTGTGTCAGAGTCGTGGATTCGGGATTGGCAATTCGGCTCCGATTCTATCAAATTCCTTCTATCTATATACTAGCAATACCCGCACGGCAATTCCCGTGACATGATTATTATTATGTCTGTTCTCGAATCCTGAAAGCATTAAAGCCCTGAATAAGTCTCTTATGTAGCGACACGTTCAATCGTCCGCCATTTTGTGGCTAACCGCCACTCTCTCCCTAAGTCTGCTATTGAGAAATACGGAGTTTCGTTTATTGAATGTGGATTTTTATTAATAAATGTTTAGAGATTCCCAAATATAACTTAAATACCTAATGATATGCACATAAAAATCATTTTTACCTTAAATAATAATTTATTTTTATATTAAAACGCATACTAGTAAATGCGCGTTTTGAAATAATTCGTGATCATTTTGAAGAATAATTTGATTCAATTTTTTTGCTAAGACTTTCTAAGTTATAAATTACTACATATCAGGGTTGATAAAAATCATGATTTTTTTAAAAAATAAAAAAGTCGAATTTTTTTATTTAAATTTATTTAAGTATAGTATTTGACACAAACATATATGTTGACTTAATCTGTTCAAGTTAGAGATTCAAATCAATTAATACATGCAGATTCGTTTTACAAATAATTAAAAATATATATAATTAAAGGTATATATATATGAATAATTCATAAATCAGTAGAAAATAATTACTTACAATAGTATTTTCTGCTTGTTTTAATACTCACTTTTCAATTATCCATATCATAATTTAAATAAAGGATGCTTAAAAAATAATTACTGTTATTTAGAGATTTTACTCCTTAAACCACAGTGCAGAACTATATATTTATTAGAATACTCAATTATACGAGGTAGAGTCAATAAATTCCCGGAATGGTCGCCTACATTCACGCAGGTGTTCGTTGGAGGGGAAATATCTTTTTTGGAGGTTGGCAGCACTAGTAAGGAAAACGCACAGCCATCTGGAATTCATTTCCGGTACTGTCGGCGTAAGCTGCAGACCATTTCTGACAAAGAGAATCTTTCATTCGTCGGATTTTGAAATGTCGTCTTTAGAGCAGCGTGCAAACATCAAATTCTGCGTTTTGCTCGAGAAATCACCTTCTGAGACGCTCGAGTTGCTGAAGAAAGCATACGGAAACGATGCCATGAAAAAAGGGCTGTGTACGAGTGGCATAAGGGGAAAGTGGGTACGAGGCAAAGTGATGCTGGAGGTTTTTTTCCATTACGATAGCGTTAATCACTACGAATTTATTCCTGAAGGCCAAACTGTCAATAAATAACTTTACCTGGAGATCCTTAAACGACTACGAGATGCAATTAGACGAAACCGACCTGAAAAATGGGCAACAAACGATTCGTTTCTTTTACACAACAATGCTCCACCACATCGCGCTCTGATTGTAAACCAGCGGGAGTGGTTTCCCCTAAACTTTCTCGTATACTTTCTAAGTGGAGATTCGTCAAAATCTCGAGTTCGAATTTTTTTGACGATTACAATACTTTCTCTTTGTATGCTTCGTATACGAGAAAGTAAAACAAAAAAACAAACAAACCTGAAATCAAATATCTGTTGCCACGTTTCAAAAAAATATTACTTTGAAGCAGGCGCGATAAAATAAGCAATGCAATGAATACTAAAGCGAAAATTCTGCTTTGGAATTGAATTCCCAAGAAAACAATTTATGCTACCACAACCGTAACAATTGCAAAAGCGCGTGAAATAAAAGATTTCCTGAAATAATGAGATCGGTTTGATTTACAACAATAAAAAAAATTGTTAACAACTGATGCTTGAAAACATTATTTATTGTTGTAAATAAAATTTACAACAATAACAGATTGCTACCAATACGCATGCGCATGAGAATCGGATTAAAAGAAATTGAATATGCAATTTGAACGCCTCTTTTTGACGGATTTGGCCCAAACTTTTATACGGACCTACATTCATAACGATAAAACTGTGTACCAAATTTTATCCATTTAGCTATTCAAGTTTTTGAGTTATAGCGTTCACATGACCGCGGACATGCAAATAGACAAACCTCCCGTGGACGGATTATGTCCAAAATTTGACAGAAACCTACAAATTATGTTCAAAGACCACATACCAAATTTTATCCCCGTGGCTCTAATAGTTTTCGAGTTATCGTGTTCACACAGAGACACACACACAGACAGACATACAGACATAATTCCAAAATTGTGTTTTTCGGACTCAGGAAGGTCTAAAACGTGGAGATCCGTCAAAATCTCGAGTTCGAATTTTTTGACGATTACAATACTTTCTCTTTGTATACTTTGTATACGAGAAAGTAAAAAGTACCTTTCCAGACACAGTGTTACCACTCTGGAACATCCTCCTTATTCTCCCGACCCAGCACCAGCGGAGTTTTACCTGTTTCCACGGCTGAAAATGGAATTGAAGGGACACCGTTTTGTGGATTCAGATGAGGTGATCGAAAATGCGACGAAGCAACTGAAGGACCTCTCCAAAAATGAATTCCAGGAGTGTTGTGAACAGTAGTTATACGAATGCTGAAAGAAGTGTGTGGATGCAGGAGGAAAGTACTTTGAAGGACAATAAGGTAAAATTATTGTTCTATTTTTTAAGAATTTGTAATTGACCTATTCAGGGAACTTTTTGACCCTACCTCGTATATACTCAAATTTAATTTTTTTAATACTGGGTCTTGAATTTATGGCTTTATATAAAATAATTTATTTTATCTTCGAAGCGGCAATTCACATGCCAATGCTCTTGCTAGAACTTTTTTTACCTTCCTTAATTCTAAAGCTTGAGTTTTCTTTTTAATTAAAAAGTGCATTCTGTGAGTGACAAAAATACTAACAAGTTTAACCATCAAATAACAGCACTGAGGAAACTGTTTAAAATGCTCCATAGAAGAACTTAAAAATTATGATTTCAATTGCTTTAAATCCAATTCTGCTTTCAGAACTTGTTCTTCATTTGACATGAAAAGATTTTCCAACATGTTTTAAAACAGTGAATACTTCTTCAGACACTTAAACTAAACTGTTTACATCCCCATTTGAAGTTCGATTTCGCGTTGTTCGAACATCCAACAGCACAACAAGTGGGCATCTTCAAATTTTAAAGTATCTATTAAACGAGGTAAATATAAAAGCAAAAATGGAAAAAATAGATAGAGCGTATAATGTTAAAAGTGTGATACACACATTGAAGCGAAGCACCAAAATAGCGGCTGTTTACCCATGTGACTGGCAACGTCCAATCAAAATCGAAAGCGGCACGAAGTCGATCGGGAAAGAGTGTCGCTACTTAAGAGACGTAATCAGGGCTTTAGAAAGGATGAAAGAGGAAAAATTAATTTTAAGAATGAGTCCCACCACCACTCGACATGACACGGATAAGGCCTGTCCGTTAAAATGAGTAACGTTGCAGTTAGGCTGATGCAATACAATCTTTTCTCTGGATCGTAAAACCACAGCAACCCCTTCGCCATCCCCCTGGTCCTATTTATAGAACGTAAACTTGCGCGAAAAGCAGAAAATGGCCGCTTTGAAGTGGTTCTTCATTCGAAATTTTTTCACCGTTTAAGAAATAAATTATTAAAAACGGAACGAAGATATTTTAAACGTTCTGATTTTAAATCAAAGAGAAATATTCTAATCTTTACCACAAAAAATTTCAAAAAGTTGGCGCAATTAGAGCGTCGGATGCAGGAAAGTTAATATAAAATATGATTTTTTTTTTGCAAAGCTGGCTATTATTTGAAAAATTTCTCAAAATTCAATAAATTACATTAGAAATTCAAAAATAATTTCATTAGAAAGAAAATTGTCCGTTCTTTCCGATATTGTATCTATTGTTCTTCCAACAATTATTATTAAAACCGATTTTATTTAGAAATTATCTCGAAAAACTACCGAAAATAACACAATGCATTAAATAAAAAAAATTCTGGATTAAATTTTAAAATTCGGGCTTCGAGATGCATTGAGTCACCATTACGACAACCTGCGAGCCGTATTTCATAGTTGTAAGATAGATTCGTCTGGACATCGCACGCAGACACACACTCAAACAAACATTTCCTTTTATAAGTATAGATTTGGGCATGCAGAATGTAAAATTCGTAGGATCAAGGGTCACCCTTTTGGTGAGGCGATTAACTTTGGAGAAGGGTAAGTTACGTTACGTAGGCTAAGATGCCATCCTTGTCACAAATTTGCGCGTCCCAAAATCATCCTGATGCAACTTTATAAAGCACTGTTAATCTAGCTAAATGAAACCTATTAATTTAACGTAAAAAGCAACTTAAGAGTAATTTTAGAAATAATTTAGTTTCACTGAGTTCACATTTTCTACTGACTTTCCAAAGAGTTTTCAAGAAGCTAACTAATTTGAATCAACAAAGTACGAATAAAAATTAATGTTAATGCTTGAATTTTGGGAAAAACTAAGAAACATTCCAATTTCATAATAAAATATTTTGATATTTATAACTGAATAAATTCAAATAGTTGAAACTCATCGTCTTCAAGTGTACAATATTTTTAACGAAATATTCAGGGATTCTTTGAAGAAATCATAAAATCATCATTTTCTTACTTAATTAAGAGGAATTAATACCTTTAATTACTATATAATCTCACTAAGTGGTTTCAAAAATGAAATTTGATGCTGATTGTTATGATCTTGAGACGAATCGACCTAATTGTCTCTAATTAGAGAATCGAAATCTGAACTCAAATAGATTCTGAAAGATGATATAATTAAGTTTCTTAAACAAAATGCATTCCAGCACCAGTTGCTTAATTTAAAGAGGAAATTTTTCTGCTTTTATATATTCTCTTTTAGTAGAAAAAGAATATTTAAGAGCAGTAATTGGATGTAACGTAAATTTAATCTAAAAAACGAAGGTTCAACTTGAAAATATAACAAAGGAAATGAGTTTAGTTTTATGAATATCTTTTATTCCCAAAAATTATTGAAATAAATGAAAAGTTTCTGCCCTTCTCCTTTATGAATGAGTATGAGCTGGTAAATTTTAATGGCAGAAGAGCCATACTTGGCCATTCTCTGCTTGCCCTATAAAATGATAAAATTTAAATCGACACTAAAATCTACAGAAATAAGATTTTGAAACAGTGATTCATAAAATATCAGCACTGAATAAAGTGACGGACTAAAGCAAAAGACTGAGAATAAAAACAATTAAAACATTTGTCTAAACGTAAATATGTATATCAAGTGAAAATTGAAACAAAATCATCAAGGAATCATGTGTACATAAATTTACAGAATTAATTGATAGTCTCAAGAAATAAAATTTTTGCTTTCTTTTAAAATCTTTGCTTTCTTTCCATACTCTTTTTAACTTTAGCAATGAACATTTGTTTGACTGCTGTACAACCAATGAATATTCTTCAGTTAAATATGTGGGCTATGATTTGCTTTCAAAATTATTAACTCATAGTCGCATTTATATTTTTTAAAAATAAAATTTATTATAAATCCTCTTAAGTGGGAAGAATTTATTAGCAGAAAATCATCGATTAGAATCGCACACTGCTACGCAAATTAATATAAATAACTAGAAGCTAGTATGGAATAGTTGTAACTTTTAAATAAAACACGGAATATTTTTGTTTTAACTTTTCAGAATGCTTTTGAAAAGTCATCCAGCTATTAGACGAAAAATAACTAAAATTTACGCTTTTAGTTCATTATCTAGCAGCTCTTCAAAACCAGTGTTACTCAAGCTGCCTGTCTCTACTACAAGGATTATAGTTTTTACGAATCTAAATAAAAATGAGACTAACAAGTGATATTGTCAAACTCGCTTCCTGTGCCTAACAATTTTATGTAATATTTTGCTTTAAATTTAATGTTATAAAAACCTTCAAATCCTCTAGACATAAATCCGATCAATTTACCCCTTAAAGGTAACCCTTCCTTGGGAATTCTGCTTAATTGAGCGGAAACCCACATTTTCTTAAAACATGTGAAAAATCGAAATGTTATTGAAACAAGTAATGTAGAACAATTAGTATTAATACATGTTTACCAATTCTATCATAATTACTCCTATAAAAAGGGCATGTTTTATTTATTATTTGTATAAATAGTATTTTTGCAAAAGATAGCTCGTGCTTCAATGCTCCAGTGTTTACAAAACTGTTGTGTGATAAAAAAATAATTTTAATATGGTTCAACATCACAGAGATGAATACTGTGAAGGATTTAAGTTTCAAAATTAATTTTAAAACTCATTTGAATTCAATAACATTGTTGAAATCATTATTAACTCTTAGAAGTCCATAAAAGTTTATAATTCTTCTTTTGTAATTGAGAATGATACATTTTAAAACTAATTACATAATTTCTTTAAAATTCTATCCAACTTCAAAAATAAGTTTTTGAAATTTTATTGGCATATTTTGAAGCTGACTGGAAAGGTTCTTTTGGCATTCTGTAAAATAATATATAAATATTTATTCCAAGTCTCTCGTTTTACTCAACAACACTGCAATTTATATAAAATCAAGATCTTTCGAAGGCTGTTTCAAACGAGATATCGTTACATAGATAGAGAACTAGATATTTTAATCACCTGCTCAAGTAATTTAAACATAGTTCTTGAAAGAGGACGTTAATGAAAGGTTTTCTGAAATAAGTGTTCTGCATCATTTAATGAGAACGTACATACAGATTTCACAAAATGAAAGTGTCATTGAATGAAACGCGATGTATTGTCATATTAAAAATCGATAAGAACTTTATCAAAAAGGGATTTCACTATAAAAGTAATTTTAAATTAGGATGTACATAATCATAAAAAAATTCTTTTAAAATTAATTTGAGCATCACATATAAAATAATTCAGGTTTCTGTGCTGTTCGTGTAAGGCCCTCCATAAAACATAGTATTCTCTTAAAACTAGCGTCTCTCAAAAATGTGAGAGTCCAATAATTTACGACCACCTAGACCATAGTAAGGACGCATTACCTATCTGAAAAAATTTTAATGCGCTCTCATTAAAAAAACACCCCTTAGTCGTAACATTATTAGTTTTTTTTTATTAATTTTTGAAATGGGTGCAATAATTTATGACCACCCTGTGTAAAACACAATTCCACAGATTACTATTGATATCCAGTTGCTACATTTGAAAATGAAGCAAAATTTATCTAAAATAAATATGTTAAAATAAGTTTTATTTTCCATTTTAAAATCAAGCTAGAAACTATTCAAATGTAATTATCAGTGGGAAACAATCAAGTATTCATTCTTAATAGCTTAATTTTAAACAATACCATGTCAAACGCTTACGAAAAAGAAATTAAGTACATCGGTTCAAATGAGTCCTTAAACGAATTAATTGCATTTTAATTACTAACCTTAATTTCACTTGTTGAGATGGTCATTAACCTCAATAACATCACGACGTGGTAATTAACTTTTGAACTGTCTGTTATCGATAGGCATTTAAAATGTATCTGTCGAAATTGCTGATAGAATATTTTCTGAAAAAGTTCGCTGTCTTTCCGTTAATTATTATAATAATAAATATACTTATGCAGTAAATATATATCTCACTGTAAATAAGCATCCAAATTGCATCTTAATGGAAATTAGAATCCTCCACGTTTTATATTTTTAGAATAACCACGTAAACCATTCTTGCAGAGTTTACTCTTGCCTACGTTATGTATTTGAGTTTCATATAAAATGCTCAGATCTTTGTTACAATAATTAAGGACAAATAGTTTTTAACATTTTAATTTGAAAGATAAACAAGTAATATTTAAAAAAAAAATTAAAGTCAATTCCTACTTAGGTGATTCGAGATATAATGAAAAATGTACTGCGCATGCGCAAAGATATGGCTGAAATATGGAGATGCTTCGATGATCCCATGGGCCATCCATATACCCAAGAACCAAGTCTGTAATGTTAATAGTTTTCGAGATAGAATGAAAAACGTACTGCGCATGCGCAAAGATATGGATAAAATATGGGGGCGCTTCGATGATCCCATGGGCCATCCATATATCCAAGAAGCATGTCTGTAATGTTAATAGTTTTCGAGATATAATGAAAAACGTACTGCGCATGCGTCATGCAAAATATGAAATGACAGACAAACAGACAGACAGATACACAAAAAAGCGAATTAATATTGCATTGTCATCTAGTTCTGAGCTCTGTTTAAAGTTTCAATTCTCCAGCTCATCTGGAAGTTAGTTTAAAATCGATCGCAAAATTTGAACAAGATATAGATATATATATATATTCCCCTACTTATAAAACTTCGACCTAACCTGAACAAATTATGAAATAAATTATTTATATAAAGCATTTGTAATGAATTGTATAATTTGTATAAATGTATGTGACCGAATATCAAAATTTACATAAAGGGAAATTATATTCTCAGTAAGTATGCATTAAATACGGACGTCTTTCCTGGAAATCAAATCCTTACTAAAATGTAGATATTTAAATTCTTGAATTAGATTAGAAATAATGACTCGAAAATTATTTCACAATATTAAAATTATTCTCAGACGCATCCGAAATGTAATTAAAATTTATACGACTTCAGACGCTAAAATATCTTTTATGAAAATAGGTTCATGAGATGAATTTAGTAAATAAACAAGAATTTTTGTGAAACAAAATTAGGAAACATTTGAAGTGTATGCTTCTGTATTTCTAAAATGAATTATCCCTGTAGTAATACTGATTATTATTTAAAATACTTTAAATGAAAAAGATGGCGTTTTTCATCTAAAATTTACTACATATTTTCTTGAGACATTGTTGATAAACAGCTATTATTTTCTCTTAAGCTACAGAAATTCATCCATACAGAAACTGAAATAAAAATTAAAGGGAAAGAGGTAAATTTCTTCTTAAATTGTACTTTTATTTTAAAATATATTCAATTTCAAATCAAAATATATAATTGGGAAGGAGAAATTTAGTCATCAAAGCTTTAGGAATTGCCATTTCCTACTAAACCACCAATTTATGTTCTGATTTTTTTTATATAACCAGATGCAATTATAATAACTGACGAGATTAACTCAGTGAAAAAGTCGATAATTAATAATAGTTGCTTGGCCTCAATTAACTTTCTTTAATTCCCATTATGATTAAATTCTTCTTCTACTCTCTTGTATGTTCAACAAATTTACAGTGTCAATTAAAAATCAATAAACAAATAAATATAATTTAAAACATACTCAAATAATTGGAAGTATATTTTCAGAAATTCGTTAACCCTTTCTAGTTCATTGGTTTCTCAGTGAAACCACACACTAAGCATTTTTTACTGCGCGTGGGCGAAACATAGCGTAACCTTTCTTTCATAACTTAAGAGGCAGATATATAGGCCAACTTATATAAAAATTCCAGTTCAGTACCAATAGTATTCTCAAAGATCTCGGCATTGCAAGAGCTAAACTTTTTCTCTAAGAGAAACAAAATGATGGGGTTCTTGCACAAATTGATGTCTTTAAAATTGAATCTTCGAAAGTAATATTGAATTTTATGAAGGTTGAATATCCTGAATACTCACGTATACTTATAAATTAAATACATAATTTAAATTGCATTTCGATGATAACTTATTCGAAGGAAAAATAGCCCGTTACCGTTCAATGGTTTCACTGTGAAACCACAAATTTCTTGAAAATAAAAAAATGTTATTTTTTTTCCTTTACATATTTATGATCAGCTACATGTCTAATACTCATTTTTGAAATAAATTCAGTAATTTTCAAACCCAAACATGTAGTGAACTTGAAAGGGTTAAAACATTGAATTCGATACCTGACATCCACTAATGATCCTGAAATGTAAAACTGTAGCAGATATAGAAATATTAGTGCAATTGAACAGGAATTGATATAGAAAGCCGACCTATTGCCAGCTCTTCCGAACGAAACACACTTAAATCTTTTATGTCACAAACCGTTGAGATTCGATTCAAATCTTTTTTATCTTTCCTGCTAATTTTGACTGTACCCACCAAAAGCTCGTGGTAGAATTTGGGCTTTGCGATAATAGGGTTGCGGGTTCGAGACACAATTCTACAAAAGATCCTTCATGTATACGCGCCGGTGTACGTTAAATCTGTTGAGTGAGATTGATTCCCTCGTTGATATGGTGCTGAAGTTTAGAGGGGAATGCTGGCTCAGGTATTGTCTTTGTCATCTGACTATACTTCAAAATTATTTTATTCAATAACCTTCGTGTTGTTTCAATTAATTAAACATAATTATCCACCAAGAACTCGCCATATATCTCATGCATGTTAAACTTACCATAATAGTCATTATCATTTCTATAGCAAAGATTGTTACATCATCGCATTGAAAATATTAAAGAAGGTGATAAGGTGTTTAAAACATACATAAAACATTTGCAATCAATTAAGGATAAAAGATTTAAAATCACAATTTCATTTAGAGATAAATTGCTAGAAATATTTATAGGTGTTCAAGAAGTTTCGTAAGAATATTTCAAAATATTCAACGCAATAATGCTTTGCTACAGTATAAGCAGTTCCTCGCCTCGTTTTATCCTCTTCCGAATTCCTCATAATATATAATTAATTTCTTCGCATTAATTAAGGCCTTATAACTCAATTTTTTGCTTTATCTCGAAAGTCCTTAATGGGATTTTGATCACGCCATCCGGAGCAATAAAGGAAAAGAGGCAAATTCAATTATGCAATCTAGTAATCGAATAAACGTTGGGATTAATTATTAAATAGCTATTGTATTCGCTTAAAGGCCTTTAGAAGACCCTAACTTGATTTTGGGAGATTAAGAAAATTTAATATTCAATGTAAAGAAGTCGCTCCTAAAGTTTTTAGACTCGCCTCCGTATAGGACGCATATTTACGGATCCTACTACGGTTTGGGTTGAGGTCGCTTTTCATTGGCTCTCAGTGTCACGTGACTTCACTTGCTTCTGGATGATGTCATAGGAGTGCGCTTAGTTTGAATTTCGATTTTTGTCTTAGCTATTGTATCATGGAAAAAACAAAATTGTCTTTTAATTACGATTATTTGGATATTTCTAAAGGGAATGATGAATTCAAGATAAAGATAATTTCGGTTTCTCCATGATACAATAGCTAAGACAAAAATCGAAATTCAAACTAAGCGGAATCCTATGACATCATCCAGAAGTAAGCGAAGTCACGTGACTCTGAGAGCCAATGAAAAGCGACTTCAATCCAAAACATAGTAGGATCCGTAAATATGCGTATAAGGACACACACGATTCAGACATAAACACCTTCTTTTTGGCGAGAGAGCACCAATGTGCCCCACGTGTAGTGTTGAACTCACTGTCTATCATATTTTAATCGAATGCTCGAATTTTAATCTTCATCGAATTCATTTCTTTAATTCATCGTTTTTAACTTTGTCTGAATTGCTCGGTGAAAAACACCATCCAAATATTTTTAATGTCTTAAAAACTATACGCTTTTTAACATGTATTTAACGTCTTAAACCATTTGCTCGTTTGAAATACTAATTAAATTTTCTTCCTAGTTTACCTTCTTTTTAACTGTTTTTACCTTCTATATCTTGAGGTATCCTTGATTTTGAAAAACTATTTATCACACTGTTCTGTTTTTAACCATTCGTGTGGAGCACTATGGCCAATAATGGCTTTTGCGCCAAGAAAAACGAACCAACCTAACGTTTTTAATGATTAACTGCGTAGGTATTTTAAAAAGCATCTGTTTTCAAATCAGGTTGCACCAATTTAAAAAAAATATTTTATAAAATTTTTTATTTAAAACAGAATTGTTGAAACGGAATACAAATGTATATCTTATTTCTCAGTAAATTTTAATATTTGCTTAACAGTTCCTTGGAAATTTGTTAATTTTCAGTTTAAAAAATAGCTGCAAACACCTTTGATAATATAATTTCTAGGGATCTAACATCAACCCCTCTACAATATATTAAAGCTTTTATTAAGTTGAATTACTTCCGTGATTCTGCTATGATCAGTGCATTTTTAAGTAAGGAAAGTAAATTTTAAACATAAATTAAAGTTCACAGTTTAAGGAAAAACAAAACCGAAATTTTCAGTATTATTTTACAGTTTTCTATAACTAACGTTTTAATTAACTAATTCACGGTCCTACTTGAAATTCGTTATTTCATCGAATGTATGCATTTTTATAAAATTTTTAAAAATTTTATGAAGAGTAATCTTCTACCACTAATAGACTAATAAATATCGTATACTTTATCCCGAAACATTCAATATTTAACTTCAAAAAAGAAAGTGAAATGAATAAAAATTTATAAAACCAAAGAGTAAAACAAGTTACTTAAAGCATAATATTGTTGCATTTAATTTATGTTTATTTTGATTTCAAGAAAAACGTAATCCTATATCATCTAAATATTACTTAAATATTCCTAAAAGGATTATGTATAAAAGAGAAGAACTTGGATAATTCTAAAAAAAAAAGAAAGCCTGAACCCAAATTGTAAATTTGAGTTCATACCCTATTTAAATAATACATGGTTCAGAAAATGGGGAAATATTAGTAATGTGCGACTTGAGGTTAAATGAAGAGAAAATGGTATCTTTTGCTTAATCAGTGTAATCTAAAACTCAGTTGTAATAGATGACTAGTTGGTAAGATTTAATGGCTCAAGAGTTAGATGTGTCTATGTTGCACCAAACACTTGGTTGAATATCAGCCTTTAGACTAGCTTTGAAATTATAGTGACTAAGGACAAGTTATAAATCCAAAGTATTAGGTGAAAAAAGCAGCATTTATAGTGAAATCAGGTAAGTAATATAAATACATTGATGTTAAGTCACGGAATGAAATCTGATAAAAGAGTGAGATCAAGTACATCATATAAATATAATTAGATGAGGATGAACGAAAATACAATCAGATGAGAATGGACGATAATACAATCAAATGAGGACTTGATAAATGAATTCTGCTAGTCTGACAGAGCTTAACTAAAAGTTATAGATGCATCTAAGCATGAAGACATTGTACAAGAATGCAGTTGAAAATCACAGGGCACTGGCATACGGGAGAAACAGCAAGACTTTTAACCCAAATATAAAATAACATGGTTCAAGTTTCCGATGTCAGCACCCAGATAGTCCTCATTTAAATTCAAAACAGTCTAACTAATCTAAGCTCAACTGGATGAAATAATGGTATTTCCTATATAATGAATTCGAAACGGAATGATAAGAGTGTCCACTTTTCTACGATGCCTACTAAGCCATCATTCAATGATAACTTAGATAAAATGAAGTTTGTTGTCAAAATGCTTATCATAGCCATTATGCCACTGTTAAACGCTAGGACATAAAAGTGGAGTGGAGAAAACTTAAGGGAGATAAAATTTCCCCCAAACCCACCACCTCACCTGTGTGACACAAGAGATAAATTTTGAAAGTCAACAGGTAGGCAGCCTTAGTGACAATCAGAGACTCGTTGTTCTGAGTCCTAATTACGTCGTATATGGGGACTTGATACGTATTAACTCTTTAATCCCGAGGCGACTTTTTCTTCTAGCCCCTTTAAAACCAGGCCTGTTTGGGATGATACGACAAGAATTGGACTCTCCCAACCTGGGTTGTTATCTACCCCAGCCCTGGTATAACCTTCCCTTAAGGCGCACGGAAATGGGCTGTGGTTGGCAAGAATAATTGGACCCCCTACTGCGCTTATCTCCTAAGCGATCTCTGAACCTCCCCTCCCCTCAAAAGGAGCCAACAGCCTCAGACCGGCCTTCGTCGCTGTTAAGAGGGAATTTTTAGACCTCCCGGGACCACCTCGCTCGGTGTCAGAGGGTTGGATCTGTCGCCATTGATCATACTTTGTCAAGTATATGTCATGTGCAATCTGAATAGTGTTAATGACGATCAGTAATTAAAAATTACTTGCTGCCTCCCCAATATTTCTTGCGTAGTATTCAAAAGGGGTGTATTTCCAACAAATCAAATGAATATCTGAGCTAACTAGATTAAATACACCACTAAAGATAAAACTTATTAACGGCCACATGAAACCTAACGTTGTAAACGGCCAAAAAATAGAAAAAATATCCCATAAGAGAGGAAGTTCAGAAACAACATTCATCTTATTACATTCTATGTAATTGCACAGATTGTCCAACTACTTGAACACAAAATGAAGACATGCAATATTCTCTTGAGTGCGCACGCTTTCATCGCATCCACCTCTCTTGCTTACTATATTACTCGTTAACTCAATGCGATTTACCCCATTCCGATTGCATGAGTTTCACGAATTCACTCCATATCCATGGAATTAGACATAAATTGAAATGTTTATTGTGAAAAGAGTAAGTTCAGTTGCTTTTTATAAGAAGCCTCCACAGCAAATGCGCGTTTTTCACAAATCAATGACTTCATCTTTGACTAACCACGGTTACAATAGTGAATGAGAATGTTTTATCTTTCAAGTGAGACCAATTCTGTTGTCTTATTTTTAATATTTTAAAGCCCGCTCCTCCTTGGAAATCTGCACTAACATACTAAAAATTAAATTCAAACACATACGAGCAGAGTCTCTCTTCTACAAATTAGTTTTCACCGGAAACATCTCGATCTACATTTAGGTGTGCCATATATTTGAAGTCAAAACATAAAACTTGAAATAAAACGATATTTGAACTTAAAAATTCAGCTAGAAAAGGAGTATGCTAAAATGGAATAATCATTCATAAAATTAGGATAAAATTTCATTTCGTTAAAATACGATTTTAATTAAACACAAGAAAATGCATTATAGATTAACATAATTTGTGATGAGGAATGTCTGTACGAATCAGAATTTATTTCAAATGATTTTTCCATTTTTGCAAATGCAGTTAGAGACCATGGAATTTACATAAACAAAAGGTTGTAAAATTACCCAATTATGTGTCACTGTGTTCTATAGAGCATAAAATACTTTTATTAAACATAGAAATTAAGGAATAACAGGTCGAAACTTTTCTCACAATTTTTTTTGAAAATGTTGCGAAAGTTTTAGTTTCATCCCAAAGATACTTTTTCATTTTACTAACTTCACCGACTTTGACAGTTGTTTGACAGCTAAAAAAATCGACCCGAGTTAAAGGTTGAAAAGTCGACTGGAAGTGAAAAAATCCTTTTACAATTGGATTTAAGGAATATTTTTTTAAATGTCACAGTTCTACTCTTTGAACGAAGTCGGAAATGATGAATAAATGCTCGTTTCAAGTAATTAATGAAAGTTTTGCGCTGTATTCGGAATTCTCCACTAATTAGTCATTGTTCCGAGAGTTTTTCCGCGGAAAATATTTTTTTATCGTTTTTCTAAAGTGAAAGGGTTTTCCTAGGAGACAGTTTGTCTTTTTCTTTCAAAACCATTCTGTGATTTAATTATAAACGTTTAATCTGTATCGTGAGAATTTAATAAATAAAATAAATTAATTTGTTACTCTCCGTGCTAATTTGTCTGTTTTTACATTATTATCCGGTATGAATCTTACCAGTGAATAATTTATATTTTGAACATTGTGTTTGGATGCCATCTGTTCAGTTAAAAAATAAGACTTAGAAATTACAGCCTTATTTTATCAAAGTATGAATAAAAAAAAAACCGAAAATAACCCTCAGAATTTTAAAGTCCAGACCAATGATTCCCAATTTACAATGTTCGTGAATAATTGATAAACTATTTATGTAAATCACAAATAAAGAGGAAAATACATTCTGTCCGAAGGAAAATAAGATGCCATCTTTATAATACAAAAATACAGACTATAGTTAATATGAAAATTAAGCCAATTATGTCTGGTAAGATTCTACTACGTAGGCAAACGGTGCATTTTGCAAACAAATTGTTTAACATTCGAAACGCAACATTCAATATGAATTTAAATCTCGACCTCAATTAAAGGGTTTTGCTCAATTTTACTCATACTTCCAAAGAATTTTGCCATTTTCAGTAGTTAGTATTAACCCTCTGAGTGGTTAACTATTTTGATGTACTAGATTTAAAGTCATAAAAAATTTGCTTTTAAAGTGAATAAGTGGATCTTCGTAGCTTTTACTCAAGTCTTTGAAATCTTAAGAATATTTTACACATGGTAGCATTAGAAATTTTACACTTAAACGTGAATTATCTGGTTTTGAACCCAGTATGAGATACGGAAAAATATGTGTGAAACGCTTAGGTTAGGTTAGGTTATATTAACGTCCCGTTTTGAAGCATCACGAGGGCTATTTAGGGACGGACCTCGTGATTTCGAACCGCGGTCGGATGACGAGGACGACACCTGAGCTGGCACCCTTTTGTCATTCCTTATTTTGTGAATATCATTCGCCACATTTGGCGGTTGAGTACATGTAAATCAAGCTATTCTTTCCCCACCGAGGTGGGTCGAACCATGCTTATACTCCCAACTCTCTTGTATTTAAAAGTACTGCCCCCGTTCGGGCAATGGCTGTATCATTTCATTGTACCCAACAAATCCCGTCCTCCACATGCTGGTGGGGCGGCTCTCTCCCCGCTGGTCCTCTACTGGCCTTACACCCTTCTTCGACAGGCCGGGCCAACGTGGGTATTTTTGCACCACACCAGCGGGAGGGCTCTTGGCCGCTACGTATGATTTAGCGTACAACAGACCCCGTACATGGCGGATCTTCAGTGGAATCGGGTTTCGAACCTGCGACCCTCCGGTCCCGAGGTCGAGTGTGAAACGCTTAGAGGGTTAATGTCTATCTAAAGAAATCGATATTCAGTGCTAACAGCTCGAGCAAATTGCTGAATATAAAATGGAAATTCTAAAAGCTTGGATTATGTACTGCTGCATTCGACTCAGATAAATATGTTATCCAATAATTTCATAAATATTAGTTATTAAATTACCAAGAGCTCTAGAAGAGTGCGCAAATACGTTTTTCGTACATGGCTATCTTAAATTTAAATATAACTGTTTTCGCTTTCAGTAAGGTATCTCCCGAAAAGAGCATCATTGGAAATACCATTATTGAATTACTGTTGTAATGCTAGATATATGTTATCTTATCGTGCTCCTAAAGAAACACTATCACAACACAAAAAATACTTTTGAAATTAGAAGTCAAATAATTTAACCAGAATAAATATATATAAAATATAACACGATTTTGTGCGATCTAGCAACAAGTATCCTAAAATGTTTGATGGTATTATTAAGCCAGGAAGATAGCATTTAATGCTTGCTCACTGCTGGCTAACTCAAAAAACTTTTTTTTCTCAATTTTAGATTTGTTAGTTAAGGGTGCGATATATTAACTCATTAATTCCCAAGTCGCATTTTCTTAATGCTATTTTGCGTACTGACATTAAAACTTGAAAAATACTGGAAAAAATTTTATCTGAAATATTTATGTTTTATTGCCCTCCAAAGCCTAACGTCTCTAATAATGCAAAAAAGAAATCTGTCAAAATCTAAAATTAGCCAAAATTCCAAAAAGAAAACATATTATTACAATTGCATTCAGTGATATATTTGTTAAATGCACGTAAATTAATTTTTAAATAATTGATCAAATATACTCTTTTCTTCTTCACGTTACGAAAAAAGTACTTCCTGAGTCTGACTTGAAAATTAAAAGGCTACAATATCAAACGAAAGCTTGATATGTGCGGTCATCGATTGAGCATAAGAGAAACGAATATTGAAAAGGACATTTTTGTAAAATTTATGTTCAAAAAATAAATTTCTGTGTGTTTATGAGGGAATTTTAGAAGCGTCTCTGAAACGGGACACTTGGCATTAATGGGTTAAAAGTTCTACAATTTTATCTGGAAACAGAGAAATAAATAATGGCAGACAAAAAACTTGGGATTTGAAATTTAAAAGATGCATTTTGAGTTAATAGATGATAAGAATTATAGGAAGTTAGGCGATTTAAAAATGATAAAATATGCTCGCATTATGTTAAACTAAATATTACAGAATATTAAATTAGATAAAACTTAAAACAATCAACTAGAAAAATTAGAATAAATTTAAAAATAAATTTTTTTAACACTTAAACTTTAAACAAAAACAACAAAACATTATTTAAAAACAATAAAATTAAATAATTAAATTTAGAAAATACTCAGAGGTAATCGAGCAAAAAACAAAAAACAAAACAAGAAAGAAATCCATTCTAGTCCATTTTATCAAGGGCTAAGAACATTATTCGAAATGGATTCAAAATAATAATTGGGAAATTTTTCTGTATAAAGCTTGAATTACGCCAAACATAGCTTCTCTTAGCCCGAAGTTTCCCAACAAAAGACAAAGGAGATCTGTACATCAAAAAGATAGATAAAGGATATTTAGATAAATGGAAATTAGATAAAGGATATTTTAAGCTTAACCGCATGGATATTTGTCAGGGCTTTACAGCTTGCGATAGATTTATACAATTTTAGAGGGGTATTATGCAGAAAAATCTCCATATCTTTATTGCCTGAATATTTCCGAATTAAATTCTCGCTTTGGTTTGTTTTCTCCATTTAACTTAAGCATTACATTGAAAGAAAGAAATCTTTTCTTAAAGAACAATTTTTAAAAGACTTAAATAAAATACATTATTCTGTGGCATCATCGCGCCATCTGGCAGTGTCTCGAGTTGTAATTGGATGCAGATCGGATCCGCCCTCTTTGTGACGTCACCTATCGACCAATAGCGAGCAGCCTGTTGAAGTACTTAAAAGCTATGATTACTTTTGTTCACTATCTTCTTTTTGTATCATCTCACAGCTAGAGTGTTTAATGATGTTATGATTTAATATAGGATTCTAATTTAGTTGTTATTCTATTAAATTTGTTATTTTGTTATGAAGTAGTATTTCTTTCACTGTGTCACCAGCTCTGTGTTTCTCACAATGGAGCACTTCTGATATATATGTGGAATAAGGCATGATAAGTTGAGAAGCTGAGTAGTGTAGTATTGTACTAGTTGATAGGAAGCACTTAAGTGTCAATCGTTCTACGTACCTAATACCTCGGTGACTAGCCTAGTAAATCTCACCTCTACGCAAGCCGTTAAGTTAACTTGACCTTGAAGTAGGTCTAGAAGTTACAATTCTGATTCATTCAACAAACAATAAATATGTTTTCATGATTTATTTCAGTAAATGCCAATTTTCAAAACGATTTTGATCTACAGTCCTATATTCAGCTTAAACATAACCACAATTAGAGGGATATGCACTTGAAGTTAGCTGAAAGTATGTTAGTTGGTTGAAAAAATTTTGCGCTGGAAAATCTTTTGAGTTTAGTTGCAACAGAAAAAATATTCCTCCCTAAGGAAAGGGAAAAACTGAATTTTTCAAACTGAAATCACAAATGCTGTAAGTCAGAGTATAGGATTATGAAACCTGTGCCTCTGGAGACATTTTTTTGTAAAAAACCAGTTCGGAAGAAATACAGTTTTTTGAAGAACAGCGCAAACATTAAAACGTGTTCAGTCATGCATCTGGGAAATGAAACTGTGGAATGAAAAATCACCACTTCTAGTCCTCTTTCTTCTGCTTCAACTTTTCTGGTAGAATATAAATTGTCAAAGGAAGAAAAATGTTTACAAGGATTTCATAAATGCGGAAATAAACCTGCTTTGGAACTTTAACCTAGTCAAGTGTTCTGCAACATATGTGCACGCTAATTTTTTCTTTAAAATAAAATTATTCAGAGTAAAAAAGAACTTAAAATATATTGGATAAAAATTTAATTTATTTTTGTCTTACTGAATTATTGCCTATATAAAATATAAAAATGATATAATGAAATAAAACATTGCATCATATTATCATTTAAACATTTTATTCCTGAGGGTGTTAATCAACGCATGTTTTATAAAAAAATAATGTATCGAAATCGTGCATGGCGTAAATATGTCTCTCTCTCTATATGTATCATTCTTGCGTTGAACATTCTAAACATTTTTCTGAAACTTCCCATTCAAAACTGTTTGTCTGAGACCAAGTTTGATTAATTAAATCAATGTTTGCCAAACATCACAAAGATAACTTTTCTCTGAATTCAAACAAAATATATAATATTGACAAAATAAATATATTTAATTATATAATAAAATATTTGCTTTAGAAATAACACTTTTCAGCCTGATTGTGTACATAATTCCTATAAAAACAATAAATTTTTCTCGATATTCAAAAAGTTCTTTTGAAACTTACAATTATTTGCTGGTAAAATTAAATGGGAATGCATTGCCACGTTTAAAAATAAAGCGAAACTCGGTGAAAATTATTAAAAGTTTAAATATTATTTTCACTACAGTTTCATCATTCTTCTTCCTTCTGACTACAAACAAATGATTTTTTTTAAATTTATGAAATTTTCTTCAAAATTATTTTTCAATACTTGAATTTATTGCGAAAATATTTTATAAACTGAAATAAAAATTTAAGGAAAGAGAAACGTGTCTAAGATTTTAGTCACTTTTAAAATTCAATAATTATAACAAAAAATCCATAAACAAAATTTGATATTGCTTGAGATGTTTTCGTTGATCTTAATGTTATTTGTTTTGTTGTACTGCAACAGAAAATTAACTAATTTTTTTTTAAAATCACGAACTGTTGTTGCAGATTTCGATTGAATTTTTAAGAAAAAAAAAGGGCAATTTTAGTTCAATGAAAAAAATACAAGTCCCCCAAAATTCAAATTATCATAAAATTAACTAGTGACCAGATTTCATTGCCTTTGACTGTCGAACCTTTTTCCTTCTCTTTCACATTTCTAAAACTTTTTCGTGCATGTGTATCTTCATCCTTGTTCCTCTTAAGCACCCAGCAGTTGATATGACCTTCCTTTGGGGGTTTGTAAAAGATAAAGCTTCTGTGCCACCATTATTTATGTGAACTTCTACAACAGATTTCTGCTGCTGTACAATTAATTACCAGTGACACTTTACAACGTGTTTGCCAGGAATTTACATAACGTCATGTCATTATATGTGTAACTAAAGGAAGTTATATAGATCACTTATAAAATATGCTTCCATATTTTTCCTTGGTATTCATGTATTACTTATCATTCTGTGTCGTTTATTTATGAAAATATAACATTTTTAAATCGGTATGATTCATTTTGAATAACCCTGTATATATATATATATATATATATATATATATATATATATATATATATATATAAGAAATATTAACTTTTAAATCTCTCTGTATTTTCTAAACTATTGATTCAACCAAAAACAATGTAGGACTTTTTTTTGTAGGAAATTTCATGTAGTTTAATTTTACATTGAGTGTTTTTTGCTAGAACCCATAGTTTTTGAGATGTTTAAAAAAAACTGAAAAAGACCCATTTAACCCCCCCTTTATTTGTAGCCCCTGCGGGGACTTTTAGTATGCCGTTTAGGACACTACCCCGAACAACTGTGCCAAATTAAAAAAACTCCACCAGTTTTTTCTTGATTGACTGAACTGCTTGCGGCCTTTAGTCACCTGCGTAAGTTATCAACCCCTTATTTCCTTTGCATTCGACGTAAAATTTACAAAACTTGACTGTATAAGGGAATGTAAGATTCGTTATAATTTGTTATTGAATCGTTGAGGCATATCTTATAAAAAATAGTGAAAAGATGAAATAGGTTTCATGTAATTTATTGCATTCTCAATACTAGAAATCAGAAAAAGAACAAATTATTCTTTATTGAAGTAATAAGCATTTTTCAAAGGCAATAAAAATATACGAAATTTTATATCTGTTAAATAAAATTGCATTTAATAAAAGTTAAAAAATTGTTCAGTACTGTGAGGAAAAATTTTTCCCAGGAAAATAAATACCTATAGAAAGCAATTTCAATGAAATTTCATTTATTAATACAAATGTAATGTTATTACTTCAAATATTCGGTACACTCTTAAATGTGACAAACGAATAAGTTTCTGACAAATTCTGCAAAATTTAGTTTTTATCATTTTTAAGGAATAAATAAAATCTAAATTTTGTTCCAGAATTTTATGATTCTCTCAATTTCAATTTCTGTTTACATTTCACGATTTCAAGATTACTTCAAGATTTACAAGATTTTAATTTTTAGCGGACTAGAAGTTATTTTTTACAGAATGCAATAAACGTTTTTTTTT
Organism: Araneus ventricosus; assembly: GCA_013235015.1. Taxonomy (NCBI): domain Eukaryota; kingdom Metazoa; phylum Arthropoda; class Arachnida; order Araneae; family Araneidae; genus Araneus; species Araneus ventricosus. Next base: position 54,799 of record BGPR01002016.1, read on the forward strand.
CAATTTTGAAGGGAAGAAAATATAGGAATGACGCTTCACGGATTTTACTCATTAATTAATTTGATCTCTTAATCTTTGTTATTTAATTTAATTTACGACTGAAGCTTCTCGTAATCACTCAAGGATTTCTATCTGACATATAGGAATTAAGAAACAAGGGAGAAAAATAGACGGAAGGAGTTGATATATTTGACCTGAGGAATTCCTTGAAGATTGTGAAACTCATGCTTTATTTAAATTAATCTATAATTAATCCTTGATAATCTTAAAAGAATACCAAGTCACAACTTTGTCACTGAGATATATTACATATTTTGTGCATATGAATATTTTATCTATGCAAGAGCGATAACTTGTATAGTACCTATAAAAAGTCTGAAGGTTAAAAGAAAAAAAAATGCATTCTTGCGCTAATTGTTAACTTTATAGTCAAGTGACAATATTTGCACCATTACATTTTTAGTTAATTTTGAATAATTTAATAATTTGTGAATAAAATTGTTGACTTAATATGTATTTGATTTCAGGTTGAAAAGTGTTTTAATAATTAAGAGCTAACATTTTAATAACTGAGCAGCATTTGCATTTGATACAGCCTAATTAATGGTCGTATATTGGTGTCTTTTTATAAGTTTGTACTTAATATCATAACTTATTTGAATCTTTTATATTCTTAATCTTTCTACAATTTTTGATTAATATTATAATTTACTATGTTATCAGTCAAGCTAAAAATGACTGGATGAAAATAATGAACGCAGTCAGATTATTTTTGCAAGAGAAAAACTAATTGATTTCCAAATAAATTCATCTATTGATTCCTTTATTAAATTGATCTTTACGCCAATTTAAAAACTGATCAAATTCTGGAGATGAATTCAACTTATGGGCAGTAGGTTTGACATAACTTTTAACTAGTAAGCATACAAAAAAAGACTTTAAATATAAATAAGGAAGTACAAAGATATAGGACTCTTCTAAACTCTGATGCTAACTATAAATTGACATTGTTATCAAAATGAATTTTAAAGATGAGATTATATCTCTGCAAGATAACAATAAGAGAAAGACAAGAATTCAGACTCATTCAACTGAATGATTGGAGATATTAATCATGTTACTGGGTTCTAGAGTTTGCGGAACTGAAATAGGGTATTATTTAACACAAACATATCCCATACCTATTGCTTAGTTTATGTTTATTGATGTTAACTTTGAGACGTTTGAAATTTCGATGGAAAACAATATAAAAAATTGACATTCTTTTCGACCGAATTTACTGTAGCAAATTAACCCTTAAATATCCTGTGTTGCATTTAAGCAATATACCTAATTTTGTCTTTTAAAATATTGAGAATAAGACTGAAAATTCAATGACTGTTGTTGTCAATAGGATACGTATACTGAAAATGTTATTAAATCAATTTACAGCATATGGATAGCAGCCTGAGTGCTGATGAGGAAATAAAAATAAATTGATGTTTCTCACTTGCGGCTGAATCTTTTTTGCTTTGTTTCTATGCTTGAGAATACAGTATACTCTCCATTATACGTGCGCGGATTATCCGGTTTGCGGATTATCCGTGCTGATTCCGGACTCACAAAAAAATTTAAAGAGAAACATTTTCACACTTATCGTGCATGTAAAATCGATGTTGATGTTCGATCGAGAGATTCATTCCATGAAACTAGTGAGCCGTGACGGCGGAGACTAAAGAATAGATTTTTTTCTTCCTCCACTTGCAATCTATACCGGTTCAACCCCTAATTTTCCGAAAAATGAATCATTCCACTTCCTGCTAGCTCATTCTCGTATGAACACGTTTCTGCCTGATACGTCATTCTTTAACTTCTTCGTCTTCTTTCACTTTCGCACGTGGTCCTTTAGTTTTTGTGTCTTGTTTTTCGTCAGTTAATAGCGTGAAATTTTTTACTGGTAAATATGAGTGGTGTTGAACGAAAACGAAACGTCTTAAATATTAAACAAAAATTAGAAATCCTTCAAAAATTTGATAATGGAGAATCAGCTAGTACTGATACAGAAGATGTACTAAATGAGGGAAATACAATTTCTCATTCTGCTGCTCTACAAGCTGTGGAAACTTTATTAGAATAGATGGGACAAAGAGGATTCGATTACGGTGACATTACTGCTGTTCGTAAAATATGTGTCGATATACGACAAGCGATGAACAAACAGCAGAAGCAAACATGCATAACAGATTTTTTTAAAGCAGTAAATGTTAAAAGGAAAATTCCTAGTGTGATGTTATTCAGTATGCAAATGTAAGTAATTTTTATATTTTTGTACTGTTGTTGATCTTTCTTTAATAAAATGGAGTTTTCGGATTATCCGTGTTTTTCTATTGCCCGTGCGATCCCTCCCGGTGATTAACCCGGATAATCGGGAGTGCACTGTACCATAATTAATTCTACAATTTTGAACGAAATTCCATATCTTATTATTATTTTTAAAATTCATCTGTTTTTAATATTATAGAATTTTATCGAGGAATTTTTTTCTCCACTAAAGCCCAGTGTTGCCGATTGGTAACAAAAAATTTTTTAGTCGTAAACCAAACTTACATAGGATTTTTTGATGTATTTTCCCATATTTTATATAAGAAACGGAAGTCAAAAACATTTTTAAATAATCGGGCATTTATGTGTAAATATCAAAAATAATTAGTAAAATGATTTTTAAAAGTAATAGAAAAAACATCTTACTCTGTATTCTGAAATAGTAATTGGATAAATGTGAAGCATTGATGAATTTTTTCTTAGAACAATTATATTAAAATTTTTGAAAAATATGTACCGAGATGCATACTAAACCACCCTGTAATAGAGTAGTTCTAGTTCTAAAATCCTGTTCCTCAGAGAGATAAAAGTGCCTCTACACACGCCCGCAGCCGTCATTGAGTAAATAGTAACTACTAGGATTCAAGATGAAAATAAAGAGATGCTTTTGCTAGAATGATGCTAGATGTTTTGAAAAAAATATTGCATTTTAATTTACCACTAATCTTGCCTTTTATTTATTCAAAGCTGAATAGATTAACAATCCATAGAGTTCTAAGAGCTTTCTATAAATTTTAGGACTATGTTTAAAAGTTTTGTTAAGAAACCAAAAGATTCCGATGTATTTAATTCATTTTAAAAAGCTTCAAGTTCCTAAGCGAATAAAAAATATTCCTTAACCACCTAACACACCAATTAACTCTATGGAGTCTATTCAGGTACTCCCGGTTGGGTTGGGAGACGTCACTTTTTCCGCACGTCTCCCACCCCAACCGGGGGTACCAGAATAGACCCGTAAGTCTAGAGCACGAGTTAACTCGGTTGAGGGCATTACGGGGTTAAATAAAAAAAATTAAACACACTTTTACTTCATACTGCAATATTTATGATATCGAAGGTTATAGTTCATTTATTTTATGTTCCAAATATCACCGGAATTTAGATTGGCAACATTATTTTACATTGATTTCCGCTTCGAGACTATACTTTAACTCTATGAGCCCAATTCCGCCCCATTCGACAGAGACCGGACTCGGGCGGTTTCGGGCACCTGAGTGAATTTAACTGGAGAAAAGTGGTTCCTTTCTTTGTTGCCAATTGATCGCCCAATTTTGGGTGTCGTCTTTCTGGAATTTCTGTAAGAAAACGAAGGATTTCATTCTGTTTTCGTGAACGAAAATTTACTTCAGTTTTTGAGGTACTGGAATTCTCACTCTAGCCGGGTTTAGAGAGTTAAAAAATTCATTAAACCGTACTCTACTTTAAAAATATTTGGTTAAAGAGTAGGTATTTCTTTAATATTTATTTCAATTCTGCACATAAGTTTTTTAATAATAAGAGCAGATTAATAAATTTATCTTATGAACTCTTAATTACAGATATGCTGTTTAACCAAATCAAGATTTTACTTAAAAATATTAAATGCCACGAATTCAAAAAGTTTCTGGTATGAATTAAAAGTACTAAGGAAAGGATGTGAAAGTTATCTAAAATTTTTAGGTACAATTGAACATTTTAGCTCTTAGAAACACTCACCGTTTATCTCATTACTTCTTATTTGTAAACAAAACTGACTTGTTAATGAACATCAACATGCACAGCTTCATTAGAAAGGGTTTTGAAAAGTTTGTCACACGAAACGGTCTAGACTTCTAATAGACAGGCTACGCAAGATTAACGAGTTCATGCAATCTTTCAAAACAAAACAACTTCTTGCGTTTCAGAGAAACTTTTGGGAATACTTTCATACTTGACGAAAACAACTTTTGAGGATAGCTTTTATACGTGGGAGAACTGTTTACTCTCCGAAGGGAATTTCTGTCTCTGCGGCCACTTAAATTAAAATTAAAGGAATTATCTGAAGAATGGTATCACTTATATGAATAATTATCCTTAAAGATGTCTTTTGTTTTGTAATTAAACGCTGGAATAACTATTGTAATAGAAGTCCGAATTCTCAGGAAATCCAGTGAGTAATGTATTTTTAAACTAGGAATATTCTCAAAAGGGAAGGAAAGGCTAAATACGGTTGGTTTCTGATGTTATTAAAACTAAATAAATTAGAAGATTTATGAATTTCTGACCTAAGGGTATATATTGTTCCTATAATCTGTTAAAACGTCTGGTTACGTAATTTTTCGGAGAATATACTATTAAGTATCAGCTATTGCAATTAACAGCAAAATTTCAAAACCATGAAATTTTCATGTTATGAAATGATTATTATCAAAAGAATAAATGTTATTTATTTTCAATAGTATGGCATGGGATTAGATTTTCTTAAAAATTTATCCTACCTTTGTGATCAATTACTATTTCAGCCATATGATCATAGATCATAAATATTTCCTTTGGTAATTATTCCAGAAAATAAAGATACGTATAATCTATCTTACATCAAGAAATTAATTATTAACTGAAACATATATGATCTGTTTCTGCATATTTAAAAATTAATAATGCAAACTTATTTTTACTTTTAAAACATATTTATATAAATTTGATGACGTGAAAGAAAGAAAACTGAGGCGACCACAAAATGAAACAATTTGAAAAAAACTACTCAGAATTTTTACATTAAAATAATGCAAAGTCATATATCGAATAATTTATGTGAAATTATATATTTATTCAGTCGTAAGCAAACTAAATTTGTTTTTTAATTATAAAGTTAATATTTTTTTAAAACAACAGAATTCATAAAATTAAAATATACCGAATAATTTTACTTTTAACAATAATATATTATACACTGAAAATTATATTAATATACAACCGGGTATTATGGTGGTAAATGAAATTTAGAAATTAATATTCAAAATTTTCACTTTAAAACATTTTTACAAACATTTTACTCAAACATTCGGTAACGATATTTACGTAAAAAGCAAGAATTTCTTTAAATACAAAACTACCTACGTATATTAAAATAGTGTAAGGAACTATTATTAAAATTATAAAGAGAGCATCGAATTCTATATTGGAACCTATTGCATTGTATATATGTGCTGAAACTCAGCTTAACACTCATTTAAATGGATTATACACAGAGATATTTCATACTATACATATACAAGCTCTCAGCCTTTTCATTCATTCTTATTTATTCGCAAACAACTTTGGCTTTCAAATGAGAATCGACAAACACCGCTTGTTAACGAACAGATATGACACATTTTTTTGTTTCTCCAAACAGTTTAGACTCCTAATTCTCCAACGAAATTGCGTGAAATTAATGAGTTCACGAAATGCTTCAAGACGAAACAACTTCTTTCCTTTTAGAAATGCTAGTGGGAATGTTTTCATCCTTTTAAAAAAACACTTTTAAAAATCTAGTTAATTTTCTGAGCGGAGATGAGGCGCCATTGGAACTTAAATTAAAATTAACGAGGAGAACAGAGAAATTACTGATTTACGCACAGCTTGGGATAATTTTCTTGAAGGATCTCTTTTGCTTTGCATTTGTAATTTAGAAAAATTCCAAAACTCAAAACAAATATTGGAAAAAGAGCCTATTTAAATATAGGTTATTCTTAGGGGAAGACCTCATAATTTGCATGTTTTTGTCTTCAATTTTTCAGTAAAAATACTTTCGTGGCGTGATTCACGAATTTATGAGTTGTTTGTTTTAATAACTGGTTAAAATTATCTTTATCTTCAACAAAAGCTAATAAATATATGTAATTTTAATAATCAGGAAATTTTGACTTAGAAGATTTTGGATATAATTCCTTAGACCATAGGGGTAGATTGATACGAGGGAACATTGATACAATTCTTAAATTTTGATGATTGGAATGGCTGAAGATGTTCATATCCCCTCATGCATATGCCACTGTAACCCTTATCTCACCGTAAATTTTTCGGTCATGTTAAGTCAAAAGTTAATTAACAAATGAATCAAACCGCTAATCTTCTAGTCGAAGTAAATTTTACTCTAAGTACGTGTGATTTCTTTCACTAATTACGTTTCCCTGCCAGAGAATCTACTCCAAAGGTAGGAAAAAAACATTTATTTTTCTGTACTATACTTTGAGGTTTTTTTATCGTTGATTTTGCGTGACCACTTGTCTTAAGTAAAAAAGTCTCTTAGGGCAGATTGATACAGTTGATTCCTGGGCAGATTGATACAGTTGATTCCTGGGCACATTGATACGCATTTTCTGTGCGTATCAATGCGCCTTAGCAGCAACTACTTTGCAAAATCGTCTTCAGAAATGGTGAAAGCGTAAAAATCAACTATCTAAGAGAAACACGCAATTAAGCATTTGTTAAAACTATGGAAACAGTTTGAATTTCGTTGCAAAAATAAAAAAAAAATTGTTGTAAATGAAGTTTAAAATATTTTTTACGAATTTATTATAATTAAAGAGGAAAATAGTAGGGAAATTTAATTAATATCATCAAAAAGATAATTTTTTGAATTTTTAGATGGTGTGAAAATTATTTTTGTGCTAATTTTTTCATAGTCATCAAGGAAGAACGCGAAAATTTCCCTTAATTTTTAATTCATTAAAATTTCAAAAAACGGCTTAGAGGCACTTATTCTCTTCCTCCAAAGTATATTTACACAAACAGACACACATTCTCCTATAATATTTATAGAAATAAATTTTTTTCTGCGGCATTATTGTTTCAATTTTCCAATATCATTAAAAATGTTGAAATTTTATTAAAATAAAAGTTTGTTTCTTGGATAAACTTTTAAAACCTGATTTGGAATATAAAGTTTATTGACAAAACAAATTTTTTTTTATCCCAGACCAATTAACCATCATTATTTTCGATATTTCCGTGTGTATTAATGTACCCGTTGTATGGGGCAGATTGATACAAATCCATTTTTAGGAAAAATGTGTAATAAATATTTTATTATTTCATTTATATCCAAAACTCTACTGTAATCCTATATTAGATTAACAAATGCATAAATATAGTGTATTAGTTCTAATTATTTCCGTTGGTAAAATAATTTTTTCTCTTTCCTAAAAAGATGATCTATGTCCCCGTGTTCCCCCTAAATGAATTTATAAATCATGTTCATTTACAATTTTAATAATTGACTTTTGCTACCTACAGTCAAAACTTCCGCTGATAAATTAAAATAATACCTTAATAATTGATAGAAATTTTGTAGAAAAATTTATGAGTTTGAGATCAGTAAGATTTTTTTTTACTTTAATCAGTTACAGTTATATCTTGCTTCAGTTATCTGCCATAAATATCCGATAATAATCAAAAATGTTTTGCCGTTCTCAAATAATTTGTTTATCTAACAGGATAGATACTGAAGATGAAATAACATATACGATGAATATTTAATAATAATGTGGTTTTTCTCTTTCAAATATTTCTCTTAAAGATTTGTAGAAAAATGAATATGCAAATTGTCGAGGAAATGAAACATTTTGAATAACTTATTACTTGGAATATATTCTTATATATTCATAATATGATGAGAAACACAATTAACAAGAAATAAAAATTCCGCAAAATTCACGTTAAAATGCCTTAGGACATACATGAATCTCTATCTCATGTTTATATAAAATTTTAATAATTGATATTTTCTACCTAATCAAAATTTTATCTGATAAATTAAGATTGTACCATAATAATCGTCAGAAACTTTGTAGAGAGATTTATGAGTTTGAGTTAGGTAAGAGTTTTTCACTTTAATCATCTATAGTTATATATTGCTTCGGTTAGCGGCTATAAATATCTGTCTTGTTTATCTAACAAGTTACTTAAGATGAAATAACATATATGGTGCATAATTAATAATAATGTTTTTCTTTTTCAAATATTTTTTATAAAAGTTTGTAGAAAAATAAACATATAAATTATCGAGAAAATGAAACATTTTGAATAAAGTTATTACTTGAAATATATTTCTAAATATTCATAATACGATGAGAAATACAATTAACATGAAATAACAATAAAGCAAAATTCCCGTTAAAAGGTGAAGAAGAAGAAAATTTCAGTTGGTGGTTTCATTTCCTTTATATAGAAGTTTATAGTTCAATTCAGTTTGATTTGCATATCAAAATCTAGTTTAAAAATACAATATAAATCTAATTTAAAGGCACATATATTATTCGAATTTAAAAAAATTTCTATTCTTTTTAATTCTCGTGTGTCTTCACTTATAATACTTGACTCAATACCAGTTTAAAGCTATAATTTTAGAAACTTTACATTTCAATCTACTTAGGCGAGATTTTGTGCTTGATATATAGGCATATCTGAAGAAGAGAAATTTGTTTACAGCAAGGCTACATGCCAGTACTTCGAAGAGACTTAAGACTTAAGCACTCAGTTTTTAGTCCAAAGTGTGATAAACTAAACATGGAAACAGAAACATGACTTTGATGAAACGCTTGGCTCGCTTTCTTTAAATTCCTGAGATGTCTTCTTGCTCATATATTATTTCCTTACTCTCTTATACTCAAGAATGAAAATCTCAACAATTCCTTCCTATTAAAAAAAAATACAAGCTTGCATTTTTTTGCCATTTATCTTCTGCAAGGAAATTCTTTTGAAATTTACTACAGATTAGCTTCTCTGAACGCAGTGTAGACAGGAAAATTACAGGAGGCAATAATATATGTCTAATGTGGTCGTTTTTTTAGACACACTGCCTACGAGAGATTTTTCCTTAACTGAAAGAAAATACTACTTAGAACAATCTCATTATTTAAAGAATTTGAAATTTGTTTTCAATGAAGTTGAATTGTGGTTGAAATGAAGGACTTCTAATAGAGTTCCAACGTTATTCATGCATTCTATAAAATTTCTCTTACAAACTAATTCGCTTTGAGAGTAAACAAATGTAGCTGTCCAACGTTATTCATGCATTCTACAAAATTTCTCTTACAAACTAATTCGCTTTGAGAGTAAACAAATGTAGCTGTCGACTTTGATCTGATTGAGTAAGACAAAATTGCGTTTCTCTAGAATCTACAGGTTGGTCTTAAATCATTGCATCCACTTCAAAAATTAATAAAAAAACTGAAAATGTTACATCTACGGTTCTTATTAAATGAGAGAGCATTTTAAAACGGTTTTGCAGATAGTTAAAGCGCCGTTATGGTGGTATAAATTGTAGTAAATTATTGGACATCTCCCATTTTTTAGAGCCATTATCTGCAAAACCATTAAAGCTAGAAGAAAAATAAGAGCATGTACTTGTAGTTAATTTTTACGCTCTTTAATTTGTTAAACCAATTGCGATTCTAAAACTGAATAGTTTTCGATATATTCAAGGAAATCTAAAAAATGGAACAAAAAACTAGTATCAGTTTCTGCTGATCGGTAACTATTGCGTATCAAATCTCTCGCTATAGCGAAGTTAGAACGCCGCAATTTTACGCCACCTATGAAAAAAAATTATTTGCTCGCTCATTTAAAAGAAAACACGCAGTTGTAACATTTTTAGTTTTTTTAACTAATATTTGAAATGCATTCAATAATTTATGACCGCCCTGTAGTTTCTATTCGACTGAAGCATTAAAGATTAAATATATTTTTATTATAATGTTTCTGAATTAGTATATATACTTTTAAGGAAAAATTAATATTTTACGCTGAGCAGATGATTTTTACAAAACCGACAATTGCCATTTATCATCGTATTACTAATATAATAGCCCGGGTCTGTCTCTCTGACGTCACCAACAATAAAACTCGCGCCATAGCACTGCGAGACGCTAAACAGCATTATTTCATTGTTAGAGCACTTAAATTTCACTAATTTTAAATTTAAAAGAGTAATTGTCGTTCTAATTTCAAATTTAATAGCTCTAAAATAGTGAAATAAAAGTTGTTATCTATTAATATAAAATATATATCGCTATGATCAATAGTTCCCGAGAAATTTTAAATTATATTAATCCTATATTTCAAATTAATTTCCGTTTTTTTAATAGAAAGTAGTAAATCACGTCAGTGGTATATCATGCGCGTTTCGATGCCACGATGCATATGATTATTTATTGCAATTTGCACAAAGACATCTGAAGTACAAGGAAAATTGTTAAACAACGGAAAATACTCCACATGGAATGTTCTTTACCAAGAGGTTTTTTGAATAAAGAAATGTGTAAATAAAAATAATATTTCCTGTTGTAAACTATTTGTTTATTTTATTTGTTTTTAATCAATGTTAAACATTGCTCTCGCATATATATCTAGTTAAACACGTCAAATTTGACAGGAAATCTCTCGAATGAAGAGGAAATTTGATTTTCTAGTGCTTTTAATAATTACTGAAGATTTTTTAGACAAAAATTTGGTTCTCATCCAAGTTTGCTTTGATATGTGCCAATTATCTTATTAGGTATCTATTACTAAAATTATAACTTTTGGAATCTTAATCAAACCACCCATTTAAAAGATACAATATCAGAATGTTATAAGAGACCACTTTGTTGTTCTTAGTTGAAGGAAAGGATGACACAATGTTCAATTCGGTTCTAAATAAAGCTTAACTGTACTTGTGAGGTATTCGACATAAATTTCTCAGTGCCTGTAGTGGAATTCAGAGAATATTCTTTCAGAAAATGAAGCTTCCTTAATTAGAAATAAACATTCTATTTGAGCTTTTCCACTATCAGAAGAATTCTGAGCGAAAAGTAACCTTGATTTACAAAAGCATGGCAATTCGGCATTCTACTGAATACAAATTCTTATTAGACAGTTCTTGAATAGAAAATAGCTCGATAGTGAACTATTCCGAGAATGTATCGCTCTGAATAAAACTTGATTAAATTCTATGGAGTCTAAGCAATGCAGAGAACTTTGGAATGCTTTCTGAGTATCCCTCTTATAAGCAAGGGAATTAAAATAGCGATCCTATTTTAAACCTTTATTAGAGTGATAAACTCATGTCAAAAAGATAAATAAATGTTACAGACTTCCATAAAGATTATTTTTATTTCAAAATTAAAATTCTGTGTTCCAGAAATTAAAACTCAGATGTAAGACTCATGAATAAATTGCTTCAGTTTTAAGTAAATGAAGTAAATATGGAAAAATTAATATATAGGAATTCTATATTTATAAAAATTTATGGAATTTAATTAAATATAAACAAATGATGGTTACAATTATTGTTTTATAGATGGACGAGACTCATGCCTATGTGGAATGCCTCTGCCGAAGAACCAATCCAATTTCTGGAACCATTCCCACTAGATGGCAAAGTTCCACGACACAGCGCACTAAAAGGTGCAAGACAGAGAACAACAACACAAGACAAGTACACAGAAGAAGAGAGAGAGGCATCATGGGAAAAACCCGGATGGCTCAAGTAGCGCCACCTACCATAAAAAGGTGAAGGCAGTGAAATGTAACGACTACAGTTTTATATATTTTGCATCCGATTATATATTATTAACTATTATTATTAAGTTATATATTGTTATTACAAATTCATAGTGAAGAAAATGATAAACTGTTACCACGGATTTTTCTGGAAGAAGTGCAATAGAAAAGTAGGCGTTTCAATTCCTTGGTTATTTCCTAATTTGAGTGCAGTCCGATTTTTACTACCATGGATATTTTTCACTAACAGAATCTTAAAAGGGAGTGGTTAAAGGAAGTATGTATGTCAGTTAAAACGAAAACTTCTTATTTTTCTTATACTTTTTAAGGTAATTTTTTGAAGGAAGGAAGTTTAAAACTATTCTACACATAAAATCCGTGTTTCATGTTTTTCTTCATAATACGCATGCCTTTCTTTACCTCTCTCAGCCCGGCTAGAGTGAGAATTCCAGTCCCTCAAAAACTGAAGTAAATTTTCGCTCATGAGAACAGAATGAAATCTTTCCTTTTTTCAAAGAAATTCCAGGAGGACGACATCCAAGTTTGGGCGATCAAGTGCAAACAAAGAAAGGAACCACTTTTCTCCCGTAATATTCACTCAGACGCCCAAAACCGCCTGAGTTCGGCCATTGTCAAATAGGGCAGTTTGAGGCGGGATAGGGCTCATAGGGTTAAAAAGGAGTGATTATTGAAATTATAAAAACACAACCATCATGGAATGTTGGAAAATAAAATAGCAACTGCAGAAACAAACGATATTACTTTTATCCGATCGTAAAAATGTCTTGAAGCATCTCCATCTCTCTCTCTCTGTCTGCTAAAGTATATTTTTCTCCATTTAATTTAGTTTCTCCATTATGATTACGTTTGCAATGAGTTTTCAGTTTAAGAACAAATTATTTTTTAACGGAATAAAATTTTATTCAGTTCTATTCAGTTTTAAATATTGCTATAACTTTTTATATATTTTTAAAAGTAAATGATATCTGCATGAAATCTGGTGGCTGGTGGCATGCCTTCTCCTGATCAAATCACTAAGCCCGAAATTGGCCAGTTTCAAACGGATATCGCTTGATAGTTAAGGGTGTCTCTAATCTCGCAGTATCTAGATTATTGAATCAGTTCTGAACTTCAGGCACTAACACCAGGAAGCTGTCTAAAGTCACCCAATATCTTTGACACCTGCAGATAATCTATATGTGGTATTAAATGCATGACGTCATAGAGAGCTAGCGGCTGGAGGACTCTCTAGGGGCCTAGCTGTTGCGATTGGATCAATAATTTCTAGGAGAATTTTCTACAGACGCTTAACTGAGAAAAAC
>BGPR01002016.1:67977-88832 GCA_013235015.1 Araneus ventricosus
TAATTTATGTTTATATGCATAATTTCTTAAACTACCTTGGATAAATATTCTTCATATTTCAGAGACTTGATCAAATGCAATGAAGATCCAATTATTCTCTTTAAAAGCAAATTTTTAAGACTTCGAAAGAAGTAGATCAAAATATCTAACCGCTCAGTGGGTCCGTATTTTTGGAAATGACGTGTAATGTTTACTAAGAATTCCTCATAGAAGGAAGAAACATTTATGCTTTTAATAACTTCTCTTTTCAAATAGAAATGAGAAAACCACACACCGCTTCCCTTGAAAATCAATATTATGAACGAAGCGCGCAGAGCTGCATATTTTTTCCTCTTTGGATGGTATTCATAATTTTTGACACCCCAGAGCAAAGCCTGTTATTTAATTGCACTCAGAAACATAGAAAATATTCCCTTCATATCAGAACTCACATTGGTTCTAGACTTAATTATTTCACATTGTGTCGGGTAGCATTGAGAATACTCTGAAATAGTTGCCTGCTTCTTTTCAGGTGTGTCATTAAAACTCCAACCTGTCAGCAAGAGCTTTCAGCGTCTCATTCAGTGTTGGTATATCCTTTTTTGCCACGCGGTGATGATTTTTCTCAGGGAGTTTTATTTTCATTATAATAAAAGCTTTTGAAGTTTCACACGGCCACGTATGGGGTACCAAGTATTATTATACTTTCTGACTGAAAGTCACCCCTTTACATATTTCATAAGCGAAGCTGGATGACAGCCTTTAGTCTTCTTTGTCAGAAACGCTTGCAATTTCAAAACTCGTGTGCACCTTTGCATGAAAGGAAACACCAATTTGGCTGCATAACAATAACAACGTGCTGCTTTTAAAAATGCTTCCCAGAAAACTTTATTTAATTTGCATTCCTTCTATTCTGCGAACTCTGCTACAGAAGATTTATGAAATGTATAACAAATCTTCTGAATGTTTCTTAACGATGTGAGTAAATTAATATTCAAATGAGAGGAAACGAAATATACTCATACACGAGAAAAATCTATGTTAATTTTATGCTTCAGAGACGTAATTTGCTGAGTCTGTATTCAATGGTAAAAGAAACACACTTGTATTTCAAGCTAGAAAATAATAGTAATTATGAATATATCTGAATTGCTTAGCAATTTGGGAACACATTTATAAGTATATGCAGTGGTGGCTCTTGAGCTCAGAAACGAGGAGGGCTGCAAGATAATATTTATGAAAAGAATAAAATTTAAAAAAACTACTTTATATTTTAGTAGGCTGTGACGTGCTTGACAGCTAAGGACTCTGGGGAGGAAGGTCCAGAGAAAAGAAATACTCTTTTTTTATCAGCACGTGCGTGCAAGAGTTTTATTTAACATTGTTCTTGGTTAAATATAAGAAAATTATGAGAAATTATGGAATGATTGTTTACAGTTCCTGCTTCCTTCAGCCTGCTCTGCTAAAACAGGCCCACTTCTACGAGTGGCCGAAATGAATGATGTCGGCCTTCCGTCGACCGGACTTGAGATTTCAGTCCTCAGTCTATCTTTTTCATCACTGAAGAAAAACGAGCCCTTGTTCGTTTCTGCCCTCTTCCAAAATCCTCTCTTTCTCTATCCACGCTCTTTTTTTAACCCTCATCTTCCTCCCACTGGGGGAGTGGTCAAAACACCTCTCCACGAATCCTCGTCAATTTTGTAGGTGGAGTCTATTTCAGCGAGCCATTATTGGTTCCTTACCACTTGGTCCTTTTCCCTGTCGCAAGCGGGTTCTCAGGCTGGAGCTAAATGATCCTATCAATCATTTCCACTAACGAGTGGCCCGTTGGTGACAGGTTGGACTCCCGGCTCTCTTTGTCTGCGTTTTAACGAGATGTCCGTTGTTGACAGGATGGACTTCCCGCCGAGACACCTGCTCTGTTCAGTGACCCATGGCATGGGAAAAAAGTTACTGGTCGCTAATGATCTTGGGGGATCTTACAAGCCCAATGTTTTTAATTCCAAAGCCAGATATGAAATTTTCTGTTTCTGAAATAAATTAAATAACCAGCATATGACATTTACTACTAGTTTTACTAACAAAAAGTTAAGTGAATGTTTATGTGACGATTTTGCTGACGCAAAAATAAAAAGAATGAAAGCTCCACATACACACTTCTCTCCTCGCCCACTTCACTCGCTAGCACTCTTCCAAAAATGAATATCTTCTTCCAAAGAAATCTAGCCTTCTATCAAGAGAAAGCAAATAATCAATCAACCATATGTGTTTCTATTGACTCAACACAAACCGAAACCAAAATCCATAAACAGCCAATGAGATTACTACTTTGTATGGGAATGAGAAAAAAAGAAATATATATTAAAAAGAGTATCCTTTTCTCGTTCGGGTTGCCTCCATGCCAGCCGGAGCTGTGTTGACTTTCAGCCCATGGCACGTTTAAGGTAAAGGCAGAAAGGGTTGCGTTTTCCCTCAGATGTTTCTTCGCTGTGAATGGATTTCGGAGGAGGAGAATATTTTGCAGCTCAGACCTGGGTCTTTCTTAGTTTGGATTCATTTTGTGTCTTTTTTTCAATTTTTTTTATTGCTTTTCCTGCATTTTTTACGCCATTGCACTCTGAGAGTGGAAAAGTAAGTAAATAATATTTAAAACGAAAAATGCAAGTTTAAAAAAAAAATATCAGGGGGAGCTGTAGCTCTGCAGCCCTAATGGGCTAGCCGCCACTGGATATATGGAAACGCAATAAATCGACATTTTCAAATAAATAATTCTGACGATATACGCTGACTTTGGAACTAGCATGGTGAATATAGGAAAAAGACGCTTCTCGAATTTAAAAGCTTTTGTAGGCTTAATACTTCTTCTAAAATGGTAATTAGGTTTTGTAATGTAGATACCCATTTGTATTGATTTTATTCGTCACGTACCTATTTAGTCTATTGCAAATGGAAGGCTTCGTTGAAAATTCTTCTTTTGTACCCCAGTTTCCACAACGTTTCAAGAATTATTTTCACAAACTCTTTACTCCCGAATTTTAGAGTGTGTAACTATTTAATATATCTTTTTCTTATTTCCTTTTATTTTTTATTACAATTTATTTATTTATTTTTATATTTTTTCATTTGATCTTTCTTTTCGCTTTTTTCTAAAATTTAAAATTGAAATTTTGTTGTGTGATCTATATTAATTTAAATTTAGTTTTAGTTGTTAGGTTTTGTTTTTTGTCAGTTTCTTTCTTAATATTTCTGAATATTGGATCCATGTTCTTGATTTTTGATACTGAGTGTTTATATGTCTTGACATGTTTGTTTTGTGATTATTTCCTGCGCCGTCCACCATTTTGGGTTGGTAGGTGACCACCAGAAAGACAAATCCGTACAGCCTTGGCAGGCGGACGAAATTGATGAAAATTCGAGCACAACTAATTTAACTAAATGAATCGGTCGGAAATGGTAAAGCCATCTCCTACGAATTACAACCTTCACCCCTGCAAATCAACTCCAACCTCCACAAGGCAGCTAACTGACTCCATCCATTAACCATCCTTAAAATGGAGAAATTTGTACTAATTAAACAAACTGAACCGGTCGGAAATGGTGGAGCCACCTCCTACGAATTACAACCTTCACCCCTGCGAATCAACTATAACATCAAATTCCAGTGTTTTTAGTTCCATAGCCATAATTACTTAGATTTACCACTAAATTAATGATTAAAAATTACATATTGGAAATCATATGCTCAAAATTATTCACAACAGCACCATATTACATATTCACATCAAAGTTGGAGCACCATGTTTTAAAAGTTTTGGTCCTCTGCCTATATAATCTCAGTGTTTATTAAACCTACTTATTCACATGTTTATCAATTTAAATATTATACTTTACTCATTATATCATAACAAATTTAAAAACTTCTATATAAATCATGTTCATTACTTTTCCATTTTAAAAGTTATCCTCCAAGACAACACTGACTAACAACTGTTCATTGAGTTTTATAATCTGATTTTAAAAATAATTATACAGATGAAACATTTTTCATTCTAAAGCGAATACTGAATTTTAAAAGTTAAAACACAAACTTGTAAAAACGATAATTAGGTTGTTCTGAGACTCGTTTAAAATAAAGTTTGAACAATAATAACCAGCCCTTTTTCAGCTTTCTTAATATGTATCAATTCTATGATACCAAGTGTTGCAAAGTTTCGCGGGAAAAATTCCTTCCTAATTTTAACAAAATTAGGGAAACCATATAAAATTTGTCACAGTTCCCAAGTCGAATCCGCAATCACAGTCTGATGTCTTCCCAAAAAATCTAGACTGGTGTTCCGGAAAGCACCCGTGTTTAGTCAAAATTTGATTAATGTAAAAATTTCCTAGACATCTGTCTTCACGAGTTTCAGGCATGAGTCCAAATAGGAACCTGGATTTCAAAGATGCCTCCCAACGGTTCTGCCATTCGTTCCTTAATAAAATTTTAAATTTCTTCTTAAACCACATTATAGAAGGTTTAATATTAAAATCTATTTCTTCCCTTTCAACTGCAATTTTGGCTAGACGATCGGCTTCTTCGTTCCCAGTTATACCCTCGTGGGCCTTTACCCAACACATTTTTATATTCAAATTTTCCTTGGGTAGATTCTTTATTTCTTTTATAATGCTTGGGTCATTTTTCTTCGGCTACAGTGCTATAAGGACCAACCTGGAGTCCGTAAAGATATATATATATCAAAACAAACTAGAAACATAAGACAAAAACTCAAAAACAATCAAGAAAAAATGGAAAAATATAGACAAAAAACCAAAATAAATTGAAAAATATCATAGCGAGCCGCTCGTCAGGAAGAGAAGCTCGCTCATGATATTAATTTGTGCTTATTTCTGCTAACAACAATTCTGGAATAAAAGATAAATACATTAGAAGATATATATATATATATATATATATATATATATATATATAATAATCTCACTTAATTTTATTCCAAATTCTAATATTATATATTTTAAAGTCTTAATGTATTCCAAAATCACTTTTCTTAAACTCCAGTTTCGTTCTATTTTCTGCTGTGGAGATATAAATCTCGCGTTTTGGCATATTTATTACTAAAAGAATATTTTAATCGTTTCCACGCGCACACAACTCGCGAAATCAGCGACTCATTGTCGCCATGCATTTTCCCTAAAACACTTAAAGGCTGCAGAAATGTTAGAAGATATATATATATCTTATAACATTTCTGCAGCCTTTCGAACCAATTTAAGAATAGCCATTGCCTCCGCAATAAAAACTGTGTCTTTATCGTTAATGCGAGTCTGAAAACTCCAAACCATTTTATCCTCTTGAATGTAGCATACTGCACCACATGTTACCCTGTCTCTCATTTTTGATCCGTCAGTGAACACTGTATGTGATTTAACTCCTGGATCTAATCCCATAGTCCGCGGAATGGATATTATCTCCCACGGTGGATTGAAGTTATCATTAATTATATCCAAGTCGTTTTTACCTATTTCTTTATCATCAATGCTGAAGTTGTTTCCCCTGTATAGCACGTCGTATTTAATAGCCTCATATATAGCTACAAGATCTAAAGGGGAGCAGCCAGTCAATATATTTAGAGCTTCCTTTAGCGCTTTAGAGCGCGGCTCTATAAGTCTTGGCAATTGGAAAAAGAGCAATTCGCTGTATTTGCACCAAAAATAACGCCACTCAGAGGAGTATACTGCTACAAACAAACATGGAAAGTCGCTTCCCAGCAATGCAAGTCTTATGGTTGGGAAGAGGGTTTTACAAAGTTAAGAATGGAGTGACCTTAGCGACTGTTATGGCACTCCTGACCTTGGCGACGAAGTTGGCGACCATTTTGGCGATTTCGTGACAAATAGATGATTCCCGAAAATGCAACCCTTTTCTCGATATTTCTACTAGGAAAGGGAATACACGAGAAAGCTCCATCGACGTCACGATGTAGAGAATATTTAAGGACGGCGCCTGGATGAGAGGAGTGTCTCGATCGACTGAGGTCGCCTTGGAGCGCGAACGTCTTTGGAGTTCTACCCGCAGCTGGTGAGCTGATCGCTGTTGAAGGTGCAGTTATTGTCTACTAGTTGTTAGTCATTTGCTGACGATTTGTGTTGTTAGATAACAAAGTGCTGTTATTACCTGTGAATTGTTGTCTGTTTACATTGCTAATCTGTGCAAGGACTATTGTTTCCTGTACCTGTGCTACGTGTTTTCCTGCATATTTGCAAATAAACCTTCATTCTCCATGATCCTGCGTGTTGAACTGTTTACATCATACACTCACAGTAAGACTTTTTGCAACAATACAAAAACACAACCGCAATGCTTGAATGTTGAACCGCGAACGAGGTTCAACATTCAAGCACTGTAGATAGGTGAAGCCAGTGAGGGTTAAATTGAATTATTTTTTTCTTTCTGTTTTGGCCTATTTTGCTTATGATTCGCAGATAATTAGTTAAAGTTGCAAAACTCTGGCCAGATTGAGAAGAAGATGGGAATTTGAGAAGGAACATAGTTATTGTTTGATATTCTATTTTAAGGCGAGAACTTGTGCTTATAACTTTTTACATATCTAGACAACAACTAATTTCATCACGATCATTTTAAAGTAAGAGTGATTCCCATTTCTTATATGTTTAATATTCCGCACAGCCCAAACGACGTTGCCTATGAGTTAATGCGAAAGAGGTAGGACACAATCTTTATCTTAATTAATCTTTTTAGTGATTAAATAGGGCAGTGACAACTTATTGAAAAAGACGTGTATATTTTGTTTGATATTGAAATCTAAAGGACTTGTAAGTTTTTGCATTCTTATTTAAGTTATAGCATCTCTGAAAACACAATTAATCCGCTCAAAAAAGACGGAAAGTCACACGAGGAAGGGGGAGAAGAAAGGCAAAGGATTATAAATGCAAAAGAACGGAGAAGATTGATTTTAAGCAATGAGTTTTGATTTTCTTATTCTTAAATCCTTAACTGTTTTGCCTGAGCTCCACTCGTGCACCGAATTATGTAATTTTCGGTTATTCTTATCAGAAATGTTATGCACGCTAATTATATCAAGATTCAATCCTAAATTGTTTATTGAACAAGCTGAAATGTCGTTAATTAAATATTAATTATTAAATAATGATATATAAAAAGTGGATTCCTTATTATGATGAAAAAGAGCATTTTGATCCCGAATGCTTGGAAATTTCACGTCATTCTTTGAATTTTGAACATAATATTTGCATTGCTATGTTGAAACACTTTTAAATTTTTAAATTTTAATATGGCTTACAGTGGCATTATCAAATTCCTTTGAAGATTAATGAACAAATTTAAAATAAGAGAAAACAACTGTACAACTTACAGTTCAATTTGTAAACAGTAAAGCCACAATGAAAAGATGCAAAAGAAAAATAAATTAGAAGATAAGAAAATAACAAGAAAGAAAAAAATGATCAGAAGAATCCAAAAAATCCTAAATTCTCGTTTTATAAAAATGAAAATACCTTATAAATGTGACTGCAATTTCAATTTACTTAGAGCACCTCTCTCATTAGAATTTTTTTCACCTCCAGATTTTTGATAAAAAATTATTTTTCCTTTTTTTGAGCTGATGAAAATATCTTAACAAAGTTTCTGTATGTGTTACTGTCTATTAGACTCATTTAGTAGAGGTTTTATTATAAATTTCATAGGTGGTTTATTTGCATTTACCTTTTATTTCCTTGCGTTTCTACTCAATGTCAAAACCTCAAGCCATGTGAGGCACATCAAAACCTTGATCAACATAAAATAACAAACGCAATGAATTTCTGGTACCGAGTCGCAACTTTTCCGAGAAATACGATTCCTTTTGTGAGATTACTAGAATTTTGAAAAATACGATTTTTTCACCCATCCCTCTAGATACTGTATTATCAAAAAACTTTTTACAATAGGCTACTGCATTCATCAATCTATAAAAGTCTAAAAATGTGTACTAAAAATTTATTTTAAAGTTATAAAATGAGTTTCTAACAACGATTTGTAATATATGCGGCTGAAATTAACTTTGCATGAAATTTTACACTGTTTGAAAAATCATTGATATGGGTTATAAAACTATCAAACTTTCTGGCCAATAAAATAAAGAAAATAGCTGTGTTTTAATAGCCTTCGTCCACTTAATCCCCCACATTCTTTTAACCCTTTCAAGGTCACTACATGATTCGTTTTTAAAATTACTAAATTTATTTCAGAAATAAGTATTAGACATGTATCTGATCATACGTGTGTAAAGGGAAAGAATTAGCATTTTTTATTTTCAAGAAATGTGTGGTTTCACAGTGAAACCAATGAACGGTAAGTGGCCTCCGAATAAGTTATCATCGAAATGCAATTTAAATTATGCATTTAATTTATAAGTATACGTAAATATTCAGGATATTCAGCCTTCATAAAATTCAATATTACTTTCGACGATTTAATTAAAAAAAATATCAATTTTGGCAAGAAACCTCATCATTTTGTTTCTCTTAGAGATCAAAAGCAATTTAGCTCTTGCATTGCCGATATCTTTGTGAATACTAACGGTATTGAGCTGGAATTTTTATATAAGTTGGCCTAAATATCTGGCTCTTAAGTTATTGAAGAAAAATTGCACTATGTTTCTCCCAAGCGCAGTAAAAAAATGCTCAGTGTGTGGTTTCACTGAGAAACCAATGAACTAGAAAGGGTTAACGAATTTCTGAAAATATACTTCCAATTATTTGAGTATGTTTTAAATTATATTTATTTGTTTATTGATTTTTAATTGACACTGTAAATTTGTTGAACATACAAGAAAGTAGAAGAAGAATTTAATCATAATGGGAATTAAAGAAAGTTAATTGAGGCCAAGCAACTATTATCAATTATCGACTTTTTCACTGAGTTAATCTCGGCAGTCATTATAAATGCATCTGTTTATATAAAAAAAATCAAAACTTAAATTGGTGGTTTGGTCGGCAACTGCAAAAACATTGAACGCTAAAGGGTAAAATATAAAATCGCCACTGGTTGATCGTTGGTCTTGTAAATAAAAAATTTATCTTGTTCCTATCAAAGATGAGCAGTCAATTTGTTCTGTTTCTGTCACATAACGCAGTCGATTATCTATTCTTTTAATGCAGTATATTAGAAATAGGCTCGAAGTTAAAATCTTGCATTTATGATGAAAAGACATTTCTGGACAACACCTAGATATTAAATGCATTGCATTCCAAAGACGTGAAATGATTTATCGCTTTATTATCTATTTGTACAATAAAACAATAATAACATTTTCTTGGAAAAAAGCCATAAAAGGAATGTGAAATATTCCAGGTGCTTTAATTATTTTGCTCTTTCAATCTGTGCGCCTTGCAGAACAGAAGATGAAGAAAAAAGAAGTATTATTTTGTTTTCAAATAAACATAAGCAAATTATCCGTTTCGTAAAACCTTTTACTTAAACGCATGGCAATATGCCAAAAAACTGAATTTAGTGGATGATATTATCTAAATGAAAATAAGTGGAAATTCAACTAGAAGAAAACTAACTAATAAAAACCCGGCATTTCTGTTTAATGACCAGAGCTAGTGGATAAGAGAGAAGCAAAGAATGTGGTTAAATTAATGCTTCAAATTTATAAAGAAATGAGTTTCTTTTATTTCAATTTTATATTTTATTCAGATTAAAAATAATTCTTGAATGCACTCTCAATTAATATTGAAATAAATTGTGCTCACTTTTAGAGGTTTAAATTATGCGTACATTAATAGTTTAGACTTTTTATGTTACGGAGAAGCAAATTTATTAAAGAGGTTCAGTATTAATATAATTTTTTCGGCTTAATTAATAAATTGCTTTATCTGCAATAAAGCTTTATTGGCCCTTAAATAATATCAGCATACACCATCAATAAACCAACCACTTAGGGAACGCTGACAGATCTTTTATTCCTTGTCCGACCTGGGGTTTAATCAGCGAAATAGCTCTTCGACATTTAATTGGTTTCTGCGGGTTCTGAGCACAAAGAATGTTCCAAGAACATTATTGACCTCGTGGAATCTTCCAGTAAATTTTTATTGACCAAACGTTGAGTGATTAATTGAATGGTCACGACTTTCTTCTCGTTTCAGTGATAGGTCGAACTTTCTTGTGTGACAAAATACTGTCAGATCTGAATCTCTATTAACTACGGGACTAATAATGCGAAAAGAATGGTTGACCCCACAACGGATAGATCACGTCTGTAAGAGTTTGTCTCATAGTATTTGTTTTGCCCGTGACGTCATCGTACCAGTGCAGGCGAATGCGCGTGATTGTTATGAATTAGCTTTATGTAAAGTTACAAATAAGTGTGGCTTGGAAAAGCATTTATCTAGCAGGTAGATAATGGTGTCATTTTAAAGAGCTATTATTAGGATCCAAAGTGAGACAATAAAAATATTTATCAGAATATAAATAAAAATCGGTATTAAATTGAAAATTTCAAACTCCGCGTGTTTTTCTATTATAACATGCAGAGTTTTCTTTGAATTGTGCGAAACTTACAGAATACATGACAATACGTAAAAAACATTTTATTAAAATTTAAATTCAAAAATTTGAATATCACGGGAAATATAAGCATTTGTAGTAAATAATGTTTTACTGTTCATATTCGAAATGTAGTTCTATATACTGTCAATAGACGGGGCCATCAGAAGCTATTTTAAATAAAACATAAGAAAGACACAGTTCGGGTTCGCGCAGTCGATTTTTCGTGAAAACGTCATCACAGCATAAATCACAAGTTTATCGCATGTAGCAAGGGTCTGTGGTAGTTTGTGACTTATCTATTCTGTAACCATTATAATATTCTGTGTAAATATTGTATTAAAGAGAATGATAATTAAATTACATATTAATACAAAACACTTGTTTTATAATTTTATTCTGATGTTTTCACGAAAAATCTACGGCGCGAACCCAAACTGCTCCTTTCTTATGATTTTAATATAATATTTTCAGCTTAATTATTAAATTGCTTTATCTGCAATAAATGTTTATTGGCCCTTAAATAATATCAGCATACACCATCAATAAACCAGCCACTTAGGGAATGTTGGCAGATCTTTTATTCCTTGTCCGACCTGGGGTTTAATCAACGAAATAGCTTCGACATTTAATTGGTTTCTGCGGGTTCTGAGCACAAGGAATGTTCCGAGAACCTTATTGACCTCGTGGAATCATCTGGGGACTTTGTATTGATCAGTCGTTGAGTGATTAATTGAATGGTTAGGACTATCAGAGGCTTCCGGTTTTTTTCCCACGAAAAAAAGAGTCATATGATCTCTTAGCAGAAAAGAAATGTCGGTGCAAAAGCTGCTAAAATAAGGCACATTTTTGTTGATATTTCATTGAGATTTAGTCAGTTATCGGTTTCTTATACTTTAAGGCGAAAAGATAAATTATTCAATGTTCCCTTCAGAGCACAAACGGATTCATAAGAATTTCGAATATTTAAGGCTAAAAGATAAATTATTCAATGTTCCGTTCAGAGCAGAAACGGATTCATCAGAATTTCGAATACTTTAAGGAAAAAAGATAAATTATTCAATGTTCCATTCATGGCAAAAACGGATTCATGAGAATTTCGAATACTTTAATTGAAAAAGATAAATTATTCAATGTTCCGTTTAGAGCAGAAACGGATTCATAAGAATTTCGAATACTTTAAGGCTAAAAGATAAATTATTCAATGTTCCGTTCAGAGCAGAAACGGTTTCATAAGAATCATTACATATTCACTGTGCATCGAGAATCATTCATAATTTGTTTTATGTGAAATTTAGTATAACACATGAGAAATTGCTCATATAAAATACTGAACTGTATTAATTGGTTATAACAGTTATAAAATTGAAAAAGGAAACATTTTATAAATCTCTTCACAGTTTTAATTCTTTTTAAATAAAATAAATGAAAAAAAATTAATATTTAGGAATTATCTTTCGAAAAATTTCTGTAATCGTTTTTCAGTTCTGTTTTGAAAAGCAATAACTGAAAGATGATAACAAAACTTTAATGAAATCGAATAATGCATAAGGAAGTTTCAAAAATCTCTTTTAATAATGAAGGAGGATGTGTGTGTGTCTGTGTGTTGGTCCTCTACAGGGCAGACCGCTGGACCTAGAGCTACGGAATTTGGCACAAGCATACTTTGGAGGGTGCGAATGTGCACCTTGGAGCCCTTTTCTTAAATTTTATTTAAAATTTTAAGGGATTAAGAATTAAGCGAAATTTCGGTATTTTTCCTTTATAGCATTGGAACATATTACAACAAGAAAAAAAATCGATTTTACACCATCTCCAACTGCAACACATTTCCTTTTCAATGATATCAATTAAAATGCCATACAATGTTTTCTCTAATTTTAATAATTTTTTATATATATTTTTGGCATAATTTACAACAATACTTTTCATTGTTGCAGCGCAATTCAAACCGTTTTGATTGTTTAAACAAATATTTAACTGCGTGTTTGTCTTTCATTGTTGAAAGCACCTAATACATTTTGCTATCGTATTTTATTTCATCAAAAGTTTTTGGAATCAGCAAACCAAGCTCTGACATATTACGTATACAAAATATAACTCGTTTTCTGAATGATTATGGTTGCTATGCTTTCATTCTTTTTTTCAGCATGTTTTTATCCAGCTAACATGCAGCTGGCTATAAAATGTATTGCGCCATTTTAATGTTGAAATCGAATGCATATTTTGCAAGAGGAATAAGAAAGTGAAGATGGCGCCGACAACGTGCAATTAGATGTTACATGACATAGTCAGTTATTTGACTCCGTTAGGGACATTCATTTAGACAATGAACAGACCAGGTGCAAGACCACTAAAAGAACATGCGTTAAATATCTACCACAATTTGGAGTTAAAAATTACGTCC
Source organism: Araneus ventricosus (assembly GCA_013235015.1). Taxonomy (NCBI): domain Eukaryota; kingdom Metazoa; phylum Arthropoda; class Arachnida; order Araneae; family Araneidae; genus Araneus; species Araneus ventricosus. The sequence continues at coordinate 80,931 of BGPR01002016.1, forward strand.
TTAAAGGAACCCCCGGCTAACAAGAAGGGAGGCTAGTAAATGAATAAACGTATGTTTTCTGAGATCGAAACACTATTTTTATTAATAACAAAAAGTTAATTTTAATTCCAAGGTAATATGCAATTTTAAAGTTATTTTACTCAAAGAAATATTAAAACATTTTTCATATAAAAGTTTGAATTAAAGTTTCAATAATATTGGGGGAAGGTTGCAGAATTTGGACCACCTGGACATTTTTTAATGTCCACTAACAGCGACGAAATTTTAAGCAAAAGCACGTAGTTCAATTTTTTTGTTGTTAATTGATCTTTATAACGATGTAAGTAATTTTTTATGAGATGCACTTTAAAAATAGCTTAAAAAATTGTGCCATCCGTGAAATAATGGAAACATGTTTCCTCGTGGGTCACTGTTTTCCCATATAGGGCCATCAATTTCTTAAAGCATAATTAAATCAAAAATATTTTTGATTCTTAAATAGAGACCAGTACAGAATGCATGAACCCAAATAATACATTTTATGCACTGTATCACTTTTTATCCTTCTTTGTTTCCTCACAACTGATACGTATGAATAGAATTTGTTATTTGTGATCCAATATTTTATGGTTTTAGTGTTCTTTTATTGTTTTATTTGATTCGTCTCGTTCTGAGTATAGTTTTTGTTACATTTACAAAGATATTTGGCTTGTTTCACCTCCAATTTATGAGGAATACTAGTGCTGATAACTGCTTTCCGGGCTATTCTTCTAGTTTAAGTTAATTAGGTCACTGATTTAAATATTGCAATTTAGTCAACTTTTTGTGGTCCATCCAAGGCAATATTTGTAGAACAACAAGAACATATCCTAACTTTATCTTTAAATTATTTTAATAAAAGTTTTGGAGTAAATTGTAGTCAAACAAATTTCCTATCTAAGGATATAATTTCCTACGAAAGTGAATTAGGCGGGAAGTCCGCGTTGGTTTGTGATAAAGTGAGGACATTTTATCTCTTCTAAGAGTGGGGTAAATTTATTTTATATGAAGGCTGTTATTCAGTCCGATGGCTAATAATTTTAAATCGATCTTATTAACGTTTTCATGTTTGTGTTTGGTTTTCCTTTTTTTAAAAAAATAATGCTTAGTAGATGGTACTGATCTCCTTTTGCTTCTGTTGGAGAATTTCGGGCTAAGAGAAGCTATATTTGGCGTAATGCGAACTTCTTACTGAAATATTTCCCAAATATTTTGAATCCATTTCGAATATAGTCCTTAGCCCTTGACAAAGTGGACTAAAATGGATTCCTTGTTTGTTTAATTCGATTCTCTGAAAGTATTTTTCTTAGTTTTTTTGCTTTCTTTGAATCATCTTAATTTACATTGTTTTTTTGTTTTTGTTATGCTGCTACAATTGTGCGTTATTTAAACATTGTCTACATTTTATTGTTTGTTGTTTTTGTTTAAAGTTTAAATTAAATTTATTTTTAAACTTGTTTTTTTATACTTTTTCTAGTTGATTGTTTTTAAGCTCTATATAATTGCCTACATATTTTCCTGCATAACAAATAATTAACTGATGTTACCTAGAAGCAAACCCTTGTTCTGTAACTGTAACCATGTAACGCTTTCTCTTGAAAATAATTTCATACATTACATTTGCATCGTTACAACATAACTTGCGGATTTCGCGGTCAAAATATTTAACAGAATTGAAGTTATGATATTGGTCTCCAATATAGGAGCCACCTCGGCCTAAACTGGACGACCTCCCATATTATTTCAGATTCTGTTTCAATTATATTCATTAAAATGTACTCTCAATGAAAATTAAGCGTTTATTTCTTAAAACTCAGGAATCACTTTTAGGAAATGTAGAAATATGGGTATAATATTTTTAAAAAATTACCCTTTGAAAAGGGAATGAACTTATCTAAACACTAGCAAACGGTTTTTAGAGGAAAACTCTCTGATTTCGAGAAATGTTCCCAAATATTCTATTTATTTATAAAATCGAAGGGAAAACGTGACATAATAAAGAGAGAAAAATCCTTTTGCAAATGTATATAATTAACTTGTTAGAATATCGAAAAACGATCCAAAACTAGTAAGGTACTTCATCCCATGTGTTTTGCATTTCATATTTCAAATTGTTTTTTCGCGTGTTTACTTTTTTTCTCTCCAAAATTTTCATAGCGTGAACTGAGAAATTTAACCATCGAACATCTTTGTTTGTGGAATTGGGTGTATCTCAAAAGGTAATATTCAACTTGATTAACATATTGCGTTGGTGACGGTAAATTACTTTGCATTAATGATTTTAAAGAGTTGAATATGCGCCTTGTCTGAGGAACTGTTTTTATATTACCATTTATTATGAAAAAAAATGATTTTTTATTTTAAGAAATAAATGTGCCGATAAAATTATGAGGTAATTCTAGTTGGGAAAGTATGCATGATATATTGTGCTTGGGAATAAATACATAATTTTATGTTTTATTCATAATATTGTTCTTCTCAATCAAAGCCATATATGAGATTAACTTTATTAATACTTTTAAAAGCTTCCGTTTCTCTTTCTGTGTGAAGTCTAAACAAAGTTTTAGCAAACCGTATAAAAAATTTATTTAGTTGTCCACATATTCATCTGTCATATGATGTGAAATAACATAGTGTATTTAAATGTTCTTTCCAACATATTTGGATATCTTTGAAGTTTTGTAATTTACGGCATTTCCTTTTCACGAAAAACCTTACGGAAGAATTGGTTGGCGATAAAGTAATTGTTAGCAGCATTTTTTCCATCATTCTTCTTCCTAAGTGTAATTTAACAAACGAAAACGCCTTTAAACTGACATATTAAAGACAATTTTGGTAGATAAATCTTTGATTACTAAATCTCTGAGAAAACAAGGCAGAAAAAAATGTCTGGGGTGAAAAAAATTCTGAAAAACTTTTATAGAAACTTCAAGAAACAAGAAGAAGGACAATTTGTCATCTTTTTCCGGAACAGCTTGAACATGACTAACTGCTACATCGAGCGACATCTGACACTAATATAAAAAGATTAACTACACATTAATCCCTTTGATAAGTGTCCCCTTCAAAATCAGGCCAGGGGTAATTTATCGCTGGCTCAACTATAATGTGAAAGTTTCATCGTAGGTCAAATTTATGGGTTATACATCAAAATGATATTTGCATCAATGCCACGAACCGCACAGTTGCTATTTTACCGACACAGACTCTCCTATATTTATTGCGTGAAATATATTATTCTACTAGATTATTCTTAAAGGGTTCAAAATGCAATAGGGATGATTCCAAAAAAGAATTATCTATCACAGACGATAAACTTAAGATAGATACGAAAGTGTAAAATAGTAAAAATTGAGTGGTTCTGAGTTTCAAACTGTAAATATACCCAGTGCAATGCAAGTATTTTCTGTGATATGCTAGAAGCCTCTAATAAAATATATTCTAATTCGTCATTGGAAAACAATGGGATACTAGAATACTTTATTATATGATTCTTAACTGAATATAGATTTGCATAGCGGTTGTAAATGTGTTGTAGATGAGAGGGGCATCAGCCATTTCACATTTTATACGCAGAAACGTATAAGAATATTAAGGCATGCAAATATTCAACTAATTTAGTTTTGCTAAACTAATGTTTCGACTTAAAGTTACATGTGGGTATTTTGCGACGTTACTCGCTATTTTGAATTATGCTCAGATGAAGAGGACGCCTTCCCTTCTCCAAGCTTCCACGCCACAGCACTGGGAGGACATTTGACCTTGAAGGATTTAATGTGTAGCAGGCCAGAATATACCACGGAACTTTGACCTTGAATGATTTAATGTGTAGCAGGCCAGAAAATACCACGGACCTTTGACCTTGAAGGATTTAATGTGTAGCATGCCAGAAAATATCATGGACCTTTGACCTTGAAGGATTTAATGTGTAGAAGGCCAGAAAATACCACGAACCTTTGACCTTGAAGGATTTAATGTGTAGAAGGTCAGAAAATACCACGGACCTTTCGTAAGAACAGGTCTGTAATTTGCAAACCTCCGGTTCCGAAGCCGATACTGTGCCACGAGGGAACAGATACCCTAAATTCTACTAGGTTATAATGAGGAAATATGAAGAAAAGTCCGAAAATATGATTATTGTCAAACAATAATTGCAAATTTCAATGAGGGACGAAGATAGATTCTATCTAAGACTGTTGAATGATTGCACAATCGCTCTTGAAGTTTATGCATGTTGTAAGCAATGATAGCAGGGCGTAGCATATTGTGGCATTAATCTGGAGTTCAATATAGTATCTCAAAACTGAATTTCATGTTGCACGAACACAAACATTTCTTTCTTCTGCCTGGGTTGTCTTGAAATCATGACTTTACATTTTCCTGTATTATCAGTATCCTTCTAAAAAGTAATGCATGGTTTTTGGAAGCATTAAGGCGAAAAGATAATGCCATACACCAGAGAATGAAGAATAATTTTGATTGGAGGAAGGGGACCAAAACAAAACATCTTCATAGAACAGGAAAACGGCTTTTATTGTGGAATGGCAATATCTTAAAGTACTATTCTAAGACACACTGACATGCGAGAAACAAAGATAATGTAGCTTTTTCATATTTTTCGAAGTCCATGTATCCCACTTTCTTTGATCCATAGAATTAAAATCTAATTTTTTTTAATGAAGGGAAAGTTATTATGAACATAAAAAGTTCTTCAAAATTATATAAGTTGTGTGAATATATTTATTTAAAAATTTATAATTCATACCAAGAATTCACAAATTGATCAGGCTTTTTTGGAGAAACTTATTAGCATACGTTACACTTGACCATGTCCATCACTTTAAGTTTTCAAACTGACTGCCACAGATTCAAGAAAAATAACTAATCAACTGAATATATTTTTACATATTTACGCATTTTAGAAATATTTAATTATTAAATTAAATATTATTATATATTATATTATTATATTAATATATAATAACATTATTTTCAATATTTAATTTTTTAAATTTATTTTTTCATTTATTTAGAAAATGCTTTATTAAGAATGAATGTCCTTTCAACTCAATGCGTAACTTTTAGAATTAAACATAAAACAAGCTTAAACAATTATATTTCGTTAATGAAGCTTTTATATTCACGGACTAAAGAAATTTTTGAGCCAAATGTATCCGCCTTTTGCATGTACGTAAATGAATTTCAAGAAGTTGTTGTTGAAGTACTTTTTTCCTCCTTTAGAATATCACAGGTTACAGCAAAATATGGTAAATACAACATTTATATCCCTAATATTTGATATTTTATCTTCTTACTTATTGAACTTTGATGCATTTAAATAAGGGAAGGCGTTTGGAAAAAACATTCAAAGATTAACATACAAAAGTAAATAAAGACACTAATTTAATAAATCAGAATGTCTGTAGAATTATTATATGGTAGAAATTTATTGAAACACTTAGTATTGATATTTAAAACAATTTATCAAAAACTGTGAACATTTGAAATTATGTCACTTGTTTCATTTCCAATAATTTTGAAACAAAAACTCTTTCAAAAATGATTTTTTTATAAAATTCCAGATAATCTAGATTTGTGTGTGTATGTCGAGATTAAATAAAATAACGTTTTCTTGTGAAATAATATAATTTATGGAACAAAGTTATTTCTGTATAAAAATGCATTTGCTTGTTGTAATATTATTACATCAAGTAAGAAAAGTAAAATACAAATGTTTCACTTAATTTTATGGAAAAAAACGTTTATTAAGTAAAAGAAAGTTACCGAATTTTAAGTGAACTTCAAAAGATTCTTCAATCTTCCAAAGAAAAAAAGATTTACCTGTAAAGAAAAGAAATAATTAGTTATATACATGTTGAAAACTTCAATATGGTTAATTTCTTTATACCTATCTTGCAGCTAATAAATTTGTTTTATTTTGCAGCAACGCTTTGATTCAGAGGAAATAAATCAACACAAAAATTATTTTCAGTGCCTTATTGATTGCTAACTGAAAATTTAGATTAACATATTCCTTGAATTTTTTTTAACAAAGTTAATAATGTAATCGTAAATTTTTAAAAATGAAACAGCTATGAACTAACAGTTATTTGAATGTAATATCAAGTTACAATGTAGATAATAGAAGGCACAAAGACATAAAGGCTGCAGAATGTGATTATATTAATTTATTTGCTGTTTAATAAATTTATTAATGCAACATTTATAATCGGTATATTTAAACATCGTAAAGTGCTAACAGTGTGGATGCGGTAAAAACCAAAATTATTCATCAGGAAGTTATTAAAATTATTTATGCAGAACATGCATATTAAAATTCTTACAACAACAAAGTAGTTTTATAAAATAATCGCTTCCCGAAAAATTAGTTTTCAATCAATTACCTTTAGCATTTATCCATAAAGAAATGATCAACAAACTGGTGGACAGTCTTTGAGTGTCCATTTTATAAAAACTAATTATTCCGTCTGCTGGTCAAACTATTAACGAAGAAAAAAAATATTTGTTCTTGAACAACTTTTTTATACCTTTTGTAAATTTTCATGTTTAATACACTGCATCTAATTTTTTTATTAAGAAAAGCATACAGTGGAACATCCCTTAACGAGCAACTCGCGTAACGAGTAATTTGCATAACGAGCAAAACAATTTTTAAAAACATGGCACGCTGAACGAGTGACGAGAAGAGGAATTCCCGGATTCTGCACCTACCACTGTAATATACACGGATATTTTATTTTGATTTAATTCTTATCAAACATGGTGTCTAGAGATGAGTTCGTATCAAACGTGGTGTTTGAGGACCAATCTTACTCTCAGAGAATATTAGAAATATCACTTCCACATCGTTTCCTGCCTCAAAATGATCGAAAATGCATGGGAAGGGGTTACCAACAGGACCCTCATTTTGCTTGGAAGAAGCTTTGGTCGGTGAGTGCTGTCGAATGTGACATTGAGGAGTCTGAGACAGTACCCCGTGGAGCTTTGGTCGGAGAGTGCTGTCGAATGTGACATTGAGGAGTCTGAGACAGTACCCTGTGGAGTCAAGGAAATTGTTTCTGTCTAAGATAAGGGGACGGGAGCTGTATAGTAATGATGATATCGATGAGTTTGTGGAAAAGCACAACCAAGAGCAGACCACCTAAGAGCTTATGAGGCGCATTGTGTTTCACAGCTAGAAGTTATGGAGGAAAGTTTGTCACAGGAGGTGGAGGTAAGAGACAGCAAAGCAAAAATCTTCTAGCGCATTAAGAGAAATGCTGAAAGCATGAGAGACTGTTGCATCGTACATTGAGAAGAAGAATCCTAATAAGGTAGTGACTATGCGTGCTACAAATTTATTTTATGATAATTCTGTGCCGCATTTTCGTCAAATTTTGAAAAAAATGTATCTATAGAGCTTCGTACTAAAATAGAATTATGTATGTATCATAATTCAGATAAAAACTCAACAACTCTATTAAAACGCTTCGAAAAATTAGTAAAATTTATAAATAAAGCCTTGAATTCAATCCTGCAAATTATAGCAGGTATCATAAATAATAAACTTATTATTTAGATTTTTTTATTTGTTTTTTGCGAATCGTATCCGCATTCCATGTTGGTTGATTCTGATATAAAAGAAAAGCCGAAGATGATTCACGCTCCTTAATAATCTTATCTATAATTTTCTTGGAATAAACGCTATACATAAATTTTTTTCAATATTTGTTTCGGCATGGAACTCATTCTAGCAATTCAAATTAATTTATATGGGGGAAATTGTTTCGCTTAATGCGCGTTTCGCATTACGAGTAGGTTTCTGGAACGAATTATGCTCGTTAAGCGAGGTTCCATTGCATTATGTAGCTTGATTATTCTTAA